>CAUZXS010004999.1:0-65000 GCA_963585895.1 Sepioteuthis lessoniana
ACATTTTTTTTGTACCAGCCCAGTCGGATGAAGCTGTAGAATACGCCGACTGCACCCCTACAGAAGGATAAGACATCCTCTTCCAACGAATGTTCTGGATATAACATAAAACTATTTGGCGGTGAAACTCCAGTTTTGGAACTCTGGGGAATGTGAAGGTCCACTTCATTGCCATTACTCCCAGGCCAACTCTGATCCAAAGTGATAGTCCCTTCTGTGGATCAAATAGACCTTTAAACATTTAAGTGTGCAAACCATAGACTAATATTAGCTTGAGACCATTCAAATGTGTGAAAATAAAGCTGTTGGTGTTAGATAGGAATACTTAACGCCATTCAAGCGTGTGCTAATGAATTATTAATACTAAAAAGAATCATTCATGCTTGATTGGTGTATTTGGAACCATTTAACGGTGGACAAATGAATGATAATATTAAATAGATCTATTAGTGTTAGATAGAAATACTTGAAAACATTCAATTGTTCAAACGAATCAACGCTGGCTCGTTTAAAAATGTTACAAACTATTCGTTTGTAAATTATATATATATATATATATATATAAACAGGATTTGGCAGGATATAACCTCCAAGGTTATATATGCCATAAAACCCAACCAAACAACCAGTCTTTGTATTTTTTATTCGCTTTCAATTAGACTCTTTACAAATAAAGTTGCTGTTAACAAAAAACTAAGCTTTAAAAATATTTTAAAAGCCATTGCATTTAATTTACAGTTTACTGGAGTTTAAATACGACCAAAGGAAAATTTTTATTAAATTTGGAAAGTTGCAGCAAAAGAAATGAATAGATAAGAAATGTGTTATTCCCAACGCATAGCGAGTTGCCATACTTATCTTCTTTGCTTTACGCAAGGCGTTTCGGCTTTTGTACTCTACGGCCTTCTTCAAGTACCTTTTGTCGTACTCTGTAACCTTCCGGGAACTCCAAGCATAACACTTTATTAGAATCACGTGGGTAGATTTTTTTTTGTCTTGGAAAGTATCTCGTATCGGTCATTTAGTTTTGTTTTTTTTTTTTTGGTGGGGGTGACTGCTTAAGAAGTCAAGTCAGATATCTCAGTGGACTATTGCCAGGAGGTTTTGAGTTCAATCCCTCGTCCCGATTTCAGCAGCTGTTAGTAGAGAATATCATTGTCACATCTTAGAAAATATATTCATTGTATTCTTTTTAATGATATATCTAAATACTAAATCTTAAATCCATTTTCAAGCTTATAATCATAAAAATATTTTACATAATTAAGTTGGTTGATTTTTATAGAATATCAACCCCAATAGGTTATTTAATACCAAATCCTTTTTATACAAATATATAAATTATGATTTATAAACATATTTTGTTGATAATAATTTTAAACGAGACTGGGAATTTTTTTTTTTGCTCACAACACACAAATGGTTTCAAGTATTTCTATGTAACACTAACAATTTAATTTAACATCACTCATTCGTTTGCACACATTTCAATATGATTTTTCTATAATCTTATTTTTAAGTAGTTAGAACAAAATTCCTTGAGCTTGTCTCTCTACGCAGTTACATGGTTACAGTTATTGCAATTCAATACTAATTATTCAATTTGATATTAATCCTTTATTTGCACACAGTTAAATGATTACAAGCATTGCCATATATCATTAACACCTCAGTTAATCATAAGTCATTTGTTTACATAGAGTCAAATAATCAAAGAGTTCTATTTCTCACAATTTAATTTAACATAAGCCATTTGTTTGCACACTGTTTAAATACTAAACAGTTCTATTTGACCCATTGATAGGACCCTAACAGGTATTTCCACTTCGGGTCCAGGTGGACTTGTGAGTAATGGCAATGAATGGGTACACCAAATTCCCCAAAGCACCAGGACTGGAACATCACCATCAGATTATTTTGGGTTATATCCAAGACACTCGTTGTAGGCGAGGGTCTTACTCATCTTCAGATGTGAATCGGTGTATTCTCCAGCCTTTGGCAACAGGGCTGTGAACATAATTAGGAGTGTCCATGTATGGTACTGAACTTCATTCGGTGCTGAGTCCCATGTTCAGACACTCTAGTGAGTGTAGAGTCACCCAGGCGTTTCCATCACACTTAGGTTCCCTCTGAGTGGTAGTACCTTACAGAGCCTCATCAATGGATCAGATTAGGTCGTAAATTAATGGTTTCGATAATGATATTAGAAACTTATGTGCAAACAAATGATTGTCATTAACTAGGAACAGTTATTTGAAATATATAATTGCTTGGAAATTATAGTTTGAAATAGGCAGACTTAGTTCGCCTGCTTTTAAGATTTGATTATTTTTATAACATTTAAACTTTTGATCATTCAATGCCGAAGTTAATTTCTTTTTTATATGGTTGTAATAAAATTGTATATCTAATTTTAAAAGTTATGTCACCTTTTCTAGGCTTATTTTATGCTTTGTATTTCGGATTTCTTTGGTATATCAACCTCAGTGGATTATTTAATGCCAAAGCCATCCAAGTTGATAATAGCAGAGGTGGATAAAAGAGTTTGTTCCTTTCCCAAGGGTATCAGCCCGAAAGTGAAACTAATATCACGACTGGAGTTCGAACTCGCTTACTTCGAGGACGTAGTCCAGCACGTTAGTCATAATACCACGGGGACGCCTCGGCCAAGGGTTTATGGAATCCCATTTTTATTTCCCATTTTTGTATAGTATTTTTTTTTTCTTTAGAGTTTAAGGGTTTGTTTTGTATTCTGTCGCTGTTTTTTTTTTTTTTCTTTGCACGCGGTTCTATCAAATACGAATATTTTATAAACGGATCTATTCGACCCTTTGGTGCAACCCTAACACTTATGGGTTATAGTGGACCTGGGAGTAATAGCAATGAAGGGGTACTTTACACTTTCCAGATCTCAAAAACTGGTGCATCACCATCCGATGCAGTTCAGTATCAGAAACGGGACATCATTTTTTGTGGAAGGGGCTTTCCTGTTTGCTTACAAAATGCATGAAAAATAGATGTTACTGTACCGAAACGGTCTTTTAAAGACATTTTAACAACCATCCAATATTCCCGTTTGATAGTCATTGGAGGCCTGCCAGTTCTCGGTTTTGGTTAAAGTGTCTTGTCAGCCTTAATTTTACTAATTATATGATAAACAACGCTCTTTGACCTTCGTACGATACCAGCAATTTCTGAATATTATTTGGCTTCTTCATGATTTGCTAAAATGAGCTTTTTTTCATCTCGAGTTAGACAATTACGTGCCTTCGCCTCCATCTCACTTAAAAATAGTTCCCACGATATACGAGGATCATTAAATAAGTTTCCTGACTTTTTTCGTATGGGCACTTTTATTGATAGAACACACATGAAACTCTAGTCCCCTTCGAAGTAATCTCCTCCGGCTGCAATGCACTTGTTGTACGTTCTAACAACTTCTGGAAGGCCCCATGGAAGTCATCTTGTGTGAGCGTGTCAATGACCTTCGTCACAGCCTCTTTCATCTCCTTATAACGACAACCTCTAAGCTTAGGGGAATAAGCAAAAGTTGCAGTGGGCAGGGTCTGAACTATAGGAAGGGTGACGAACTGTCTTGATGCCCATCTTGGTCAAATAGTCTGTGACAAGGATGGAGTTGTGGACTGGTGCATTGTCCTAGTGAAATGCCACTGACCCGATTTGACGAGTGCTGGCCAATTCCGACGGAATCCCTGTCTGAACTCCCTTAAAACGTCCACATAGTAACCCTAACCCTTTGGCCAATCAACTCTGGTGTATTGACTTCCTTACTCCTCCCACACCTCTCATCATTCTGGCTTCCTTGAATCTCTTATGCCACTCAAAAACTGATGCTCGATTCCTGCAAGATGGTCGAAAAGCAGTCCGAAGGATTCCATACGTTTCTGTGGCATTTTTTTCCAAGTTTTAAAGCAGAATTTTATTGCATATCGTTCTTCTAAAGTGTCAGATTGCATTTTAGAAATTCACCAGCTGTGACAATCAGGTTTTAGTAGGATGTACTCGAATTCCTGCTGTTGCTATTCATATGAACCTGAAATCATAAAAATTGGTCAGTCATCTCATAAGCTGTATAACAATAACATACTGAATTTTCAAGTTTCTACGACAATTTTCAATGCCTGTACAAAAAAAGTCTGGAAACTTATTGAAGGCATCACTTATGATAGTTGACTATAATTCAAAATTAGCAATCAAGTTGTTTAAAAATTACCTAAATTATTACAATTCAACAGCGTATCTTAACTTTTGACCATAGCAAAATGCATATTTTTGTTTATTCTAGTCCACCATTAATTTACAGTGTAAAAGAAAAAGAAAACTTTATATGTAATAAGTACATTTCTGTTCCAAGTATATTTTGGGAAATTTTCGTAAACGTACATGCAAATTTTTTCAAGTAAAAAATCATTTAAGTATTTGTTATTGTTGCATTAATTAACTTATGGCCGCTACTAATATATATATATATATATATATAGTGTGTGTCGGCTACTGATAATTTCGTTGAATCACAACTCTTCATTGTGGCTAGGCATATGAGATGATTCAAGCCGAGATTGAAAACCGGCTGACTTTACGTCAGTCGGATATCTTACACCTACATATTTATATTTTGGCATTATATGTCCTACAAGGGTTGGTGTGCTATATGATTAAACTAGTCAACGTATTCTAAGCGTATTTAGACCTTTGACCATTTTTTAATTAACTTATACATAAGAGAACAGATGTCTTGAATCGTTGAGTGCAATGACGTTCATTCTTATTGATGCACCGTTTGATTATTTTAAATGCGCTAAAAATTTGACATAGCTTATAGAAATTAAAACAAGGGATTCAGTTTGTAACGGAAGTCTGCGTTGTGTAGTTGCTAATGTGCTGGACTACGCGATGGGTTAAATATTACCAACACTGGATGGCATTCGATGACCATCGAAGGTTTGTATGCCATTAAACAAAGAACCACCACTACCACTAAACTATCGTATTAACCAATATAGTTTGATAAAATAATTATATAATTATATATAATTATATTTGGAAAAAGTGGATAAACTAAAAACTCAGACAAGGGATTCAGTTTAGAAAATTTCGTTCTTATTTATTGACAAGAACTAACGAACATTTCTGAATTGAATCTGTTGTTTGTGCTTTTAGTATATTCACTTTTCCATTTATTTTTCATTATATTGTCAAATCTACCAAAAATATCTACCTTTTCTCCATAATTATATTTATATACACAATGAATTGTGGAGTTGAGTTGATAATATCTATCCTTATTAAAATATGTTCCATAATGACTGGTTTTGACTTCCAAGAGTTACCCTTTAAATAAAGAAACCCAACCAAACTATCGTATTAACAAATATAGTTTGATAAAAATAATTATATATAATTATATTTGAAGAGACAATGAATAGTGAACTAAAATTAAAATATCTATCGTTCCATTATGTGTTCCATTATGACTGATTTTGATTTGCAATTCAAGAGTTGCCATTAAACAAAAAAACTAAATCAGTTTGTAACTGTAGCGACATTGTTTTTAAAGAGGAATTGAAAGAGGGAATCTTGTTCTACATGTAGGTTATTTTTTTAAATGTTATCAGAAACTATTTCTTAGAGTATCTCCTTCCAAACTTACCCTCCTCCACTGTACAGTCAAGTTGTGAACATACTGCCACTTCCTGTTTTGGTAAGCTGTATACATATTTCACTCATCTTTAACATCTGGTTGATCAAGGTAAAAAAGTAGACTAGGGGAAAGGTATTTATTCAACATCATTAAAGTGGTGGGGGCGCATTTGGGAGAGTAAAAGGTTTTGCAATATTTTACTAGTACGTGCTAGTTTGCGGCGTGTATATCACGTGATCGAGGCTGCTCAAGCTGTGTGAGGTACCCGCTGCAGTTGGTAGTATCCAGTTTGTCCCATTATCTACCAATGGCTGGAGAAGGAAACGAAAACAGGAATTCGTAGCTTTCCCAAGGGTATTAGTGACAAGTTCTAGATTTGAACTCCGGTCACCGATTCCATTTCCTACGACGATAACCCAACTGTCAAAGGTTGTAAGGCAATATCGATGTAGACACCTGGTTAATATTATAATTGATTTTTAACAGTGTGCCAACCTGTCTAGGATTATTTTATGCTTACTGGTTAGGGAATCGCGTTCATATATAAATTTCTTTGTGTGTTGCTGTTTCTTAATTCTTTTTTAGTTTTTTTCACTCGGCCCAGATGAATAAGAATAATTTTTAATCAGATCTATTTTGACCCGTAGTTGGGGCCCCTGACAGATCTATTTGACCCATAGATGAGGCCCTAACAGATCTATTTGACCCACAGGATGGGACCCTAACAGGAATCACTCCTCAAGGGCAGAGTTGAAGCCGCCTGATTATATGTACTTGTAGGTCGCGGAGCATATATCAGCTCTTCGGGTAGTCAGGGTTAATCAGATTATCTGAAATCTCTCTCTATGGTGGGGGATATAAACTAGTTCCCGTGGAAGGACTAATTAGAGTCATTGTCTACAATAAGAGATCATAAAACACTGACAAAACACCTAAGTGTTTTTCTGTGTAAGTGTATAAACACCGTCGATAGATTAACGTTTACGCTCTCACCCAACGAAATGGGCCATTGCACCTATTACAAACCTAAACACAACACAATGTTTATTTTGTTATATATGTGTGTGTGTGTGTGTGTGTGTATTCTTAGTGGTATGAAAGCTAATTAGTCGATTCCCACTCACCAAAAACCAATATTAGCATTAGTAGTATATCTGTGATATACTATCAATGATCAAAATGGAAGGAAAGACAAGAGAAACGTATTTGAACATACAAGAACATTTAACCTTTTATATAAATAATATACATGCCAATAATAAAAAAGATTTCCTGTTTTTAGGACACTATAGATAGGCACGTAGCAGTATATGGAAGGGTTACAAAAATGGAAAGGGCATACTTAATTATGGAAAGGAAAATAAGCTCACAAACCACCCAAGTAAGACGAACGAGACGTAAGTGACGTTTGCCTATGGAATCGTTCACATGGGTACTCGAGTGAGCTCTGTGCGGACATGGAATGCTGTCTAAAGGACCTGCCAGGAGCGATGAAAGATAGGGACGGATGGAGAAGGAAAGAGAGAGAGATTGAGTAAAGGGACTCCGTGTCCTCAATACGACTTCATGATGATGCCGATAATAATAAAGTGAAAGTGAAATAAAGTGTGTTAATTTTCTATTAAATTGCAAGGTGTCTCATAGAAAGTTTTCACGCATTGCTGATAGCAGCTCTGATTATTGCCAAAAAGTTAACTAAACGCCTTTACAATAAACATGATATCAAAGCTTAAAAACATTGTTACAATGGTTCCTCATCTTTTCGACTCCATACTTGATAGCTAAAATAATTTAATATCGCCATCAACTGTCAATCCTTAACCACGTCAGAGTGCGCAAGTAAGATTAAGAATATTCTAGTATAATAATAAACGACTCTATTTTTTGAATAAAATGAAATTAATTTAAAAAACAAAATAAGATACACACAAAACGGTAAATTTGCTCAATATGGCCTTTTTGTTTCCCAATTATTGTATCAATATGCCTTCGATACGATTTGCATATCTTCAAAATAAATTTTGCAGATATTTTATTCCATTTCTTCTAAATAGCAGTCTTAAGCGAACCAATATTTGGGTGGGAAGTTGCATTTGTTTTGTTTTCTAAAACGCCCCATGTTGCGTAATCGGGGGGGGGGGGGGTAGGTCTAGGCTTAAATGTTGTTTAATTGCTGTCCTCACACTTTTTCGTGGGTTTTCAATTCATTAACATGCTCTCTTATTGATGTGGTGCGGTCCTTCTTAATCACCGTAGTGAAAGCAGTTAAAAAGCCTTCTTTTCGTTTTATGTTCAATCCTTCACTTCCACTTTACCTTAAAAAGGTCTTTTTCTGTAAATTTTTTTTCTTTGCTTTGTATACAGTCGACAAAAACAACAACAACAACAAAAACAACGTTGGCTTGGTTTCGGCGTTAAGTAAATCATTGTTTCTTTGTCGTTTATTTTCTTACTCGCTCATCTTGGGCTGAATTTTAATTTTAAAAAAGATGTGCTTGAATAATAGTTAATCATGAAAATTTAGATTTATCACTTTTTTTTTTCAAATATTGGACTAATCAGACTAAAAAAGTGTTTTAAAAATTATTCCATATTTTGTTTCCGCATCCAATAGTAAAGGCATAAATCCAATCCTCCCTATTTCATATTTTGATTCCGTACCCAGTAGTGGTTCGAGGTTGAAGACTATCGGTGAGGTTTACTGTATCCCCCCACCCCAACAGTCGACTAAGATCCCCCGGCCCGGCCCACAAAAAAGGGGTATCCTGAATAAGACTCTAAACTGTATTTGATGGTGAAGCACCTATTCTAGAGATTTGCCGAGTAACCCATCGTTGCTCTCACAGACAAATCCACTCTGACCTGAGTGGTAGTACCTGTTAGGGTCCCATCTAGGGGTCAAATAGATCTGTTATATAGATTATTTGTACTTGGTAGGAATATCTAATCCCATATAAAGGCAAATTATTTGTATTAAGAATAGTTTCTTGAAACTATAATTGTTCACTAAGGATTAGTTAGTAGGAACCATATAACTGTGTGCAAGCAAATATCATAGAACTGTATGCAAATTATTGATATGAGATAGTAATATTTGATAACATATAATCATGTGCAAAAAACAAACAAACTGTGCCCTGCTTATATCGCCGCTTATATTTATTCAATATGTGTGCTGTATGACCATATTTGCATATCACGTGTGTGTGTATGCGCGCGCGCGCGCAAATAGGCATATTCATAAGTGGACGGTGTCACTTCATCGAAACTTCCCCGAATAATATTCCTCCAGCTACCATGCACACTAAACTACATCCGATAGTGAGGTCCTAATTCTGGATATCTGGGGAGTATGAAGTAATTCTTCATTGCCATTACTTCCAGGTCCACTTTGATCCGGAGTGGAAGTACATGTTATGGTCCCGCTTATTACTTAAATACACCTGTTAAGAATTATTTGTATTTGATAGTACAAGAAAACATCAAAGAACTGCACAAACAATTTAAATCTGAGCGTACAATGAATGCGGTTCTAGGTTGCAGAATCGTATGGGGGGGCTTCTACAGTCTCTGCTGACAAGGAGGGTCTATAGAATACGCCGATTGTACCCCTGGAAAGAAGCAAGACCCCCACCCCTCCATCGAGTATCTTAGGTATGACACGAAACTGTATCTGATGGTAAGGTTCCAATTCTGGAGCTCTAGGGTATATGGAGTACCCCTTCATTGCCAATGCTCCCAGGTCTACTCTGACCTGAAGTGATTGTACTTGTTAGGGTTCCATCTAAAGGTCAAATAGATCTTTTTGAAAATTATTTGGATTGGACTGTGTACAAAAAAATCTTCAAACAATTATACAAACAGTGTCAATATGAAAGTATAATGAATGTGATTCTATAACCTCTAGGTACAAAATGAACCCAGACAGATTGATATGCCGTTAAAATTAGTCGGTCAGCCAATTGCTAAACACCATTCAACTTGGTATACATAGCATAATGCTCTTACTACCTTGGTGTATACATATACATTCTGAGTAGTCTGAATAAATATTGCAAAATCCAAAAGATATCAAAATGTCGATATTGTACTCCTGTTGTATTCTATGCTTTATAAGGCTGAACTTCCTGTTTGTCTTTCCTTGATCCAAATGTCACACGCTTATGTCACAAGGGATGAGTGCAGTTGTGTTCAAAGAAGCAGCAATGTTGGACATCTAGCCCTAGCTTAGGATACAGGAGAAAAGGCATGATTGCTTAGTTACAATGCTAGATAGCTGGAGATAGAGGACACTTTCGCTCTGATACAGATACAGCCAGGGTATCCTAGCAACAATGGACAGTGGAAAAAAAAACGAGAGAAAATATGAGGTCAACAAAAGTGGCGATAGACTGATGGGTAAATTAAACAAAGAGATCAATCATAGAATCAGACAACGGGACTCAACTCTCAAAGATTGCAATGTTTTCCTCATTAAGGTGTCGTTAAAAGATAGATATGCATTAATACATTTTATATGTACAAATGTATTTTTGAGTAGAAAGGGATGTGAACCCTACCTCTGTGTGTGCGTATATATATATATATATATATATATATATATATATATATATATATATATATATATAAATTCTATTTTTTAATTGACAGTGTTGTGTTTTGTATATATATATATATATATATATATATATATAATGTCTGTTCATATCGAGATACCTTAGAGAGGTAGATCGATATGAAGACTGTCTATCTACGTCGGCGTGTTTATGGCTACCTTCAGTCAGTCTCATTTTCTATCTATCTATCGTCCAGGTCACTATTATTAGCACCCATGAAATTCTATGATGCAGGATATCTAAAAATTATATATTTATAGTCATCCACAGACAGTTTCGTTGTATCACAACTCATCAATGTGGCTAGACACGCAGGACGCTTCAAGCTTGGATTGAAACCCGCCCAACTTTACATTAGACAAAGTATCATACCACTCAGCCATCAGTGGACATACGTCAGCTCGGGAATAAGGCATTATGTAGTAGCTTTCGCTTGTTTACATTTTGCCTTACTGGATACCAGAGTGCTCAATTCTTACGAAGAGTTTTGCATATATATATATATATATATATATATATATATATATATATATATATATAGCCAACGAATCCAGTGAAACAACTTTGATCTATAGACAGCTGATGGTAGATAAAGAACAGCAAATCATAAAACAAGTTTATGTAAATTCGGTAATTCACCGTTTATTTTTGAAGATTAGTTTTAAAAAAATTAAATGGTGACCAGGAATTTTACTCTCTGAGTCAGTTCATATCTATCCCTCTGTCAATTATTATAATTATATATTTTTTTTTATCGATCAAAAATATATCACTTACATCAATCCAGATTTCTGTGTAGGTTCTTGTTCATCACAAGTAAAAATACATTATCACTGGTAACTTTCTGTTGCTAAAAACCAACTTTATAAAACGATGTTATTATTCCCTGTCAATCTGTTGAAGTTTTTGTGAAAATAAATCGGAAACATTACTTTTGTCAGGTCCTTCTTTATACAAAATTTTCTATGATGTTTTATAGAACATTGTGTGTTCATCATTTTTCGTATTTGACTTTTCTTTTGTCATTTGGGAATAGCTTCAGGTTGTGTTTAGGACATTAGTCATTAATATGGTTAATGAAAGTAAGTTGACCCGTCAAATGCAGACCACCCCAGAAGTTGGAAGCTAATCAAAGGAAGTAGCTACACGGCTAAACGTAGAACTTGTCATTAAAAGGTGAAGACTGACTCTCAGCAGCCTGAAGAAGGCACCAAAGTTAATCAGTTCACAGAATTACTTTGACTTGAACTGGTGCCTATGTGCGATTCAAAATCCCCACAGCTGCAAAAACACTGCTCACCAAACATTTTGGAAAAACGCTCAGTGTTCACTGTTATTCCGAAAGGTAGAACATCAAAGGATTAATTTCAAAGCCAAAACTACATTTGATGCTGTAACTGTTCGTCCACTTTTCGAAAAGCAAAAACAAACAAAAAAAAATAAAAATAAAAAAAAAAATAGGGGGAAGCGTAACATACTTACGTAGGTGATCGGATATCACTTGCAGTCTAGACTAAGTAGTTTTACTGGTACATCAAAAAGAGTTCTGCAAAAATCAGTCTGTTGAAATACCCCCCCTTACATTGCCCCCCTCTTTTGTTGATTTCTTTAGCTTGACCTGATCCTATTCATCAGTCTATCTATCTATATATCTACAGAAAGCATAACACATACATGGTCACAACACCCCCACTCTCTCTCTCTCTCACACACACACAAGACTTATTTACCGGCATACACACATATACAGGAAAAGACTTAGATGTATGTACATCCACACACACACACACACACACATAAGCACACAGAAAGACTTCTACATGTGTACAGGGAAAGATTCTGACCCTTGCACTCGGAGAGAAAGATTTCCACACTATGCACAAAGAGAGAGAAAAATATTTCCTCAATATGCGCATACACAGAGAAATACTTCAACCCATGTGCGCGGAAAGAAATACTTCGATATATGCGTATACGCACACAAAAAGACTAAGGAAAGCCAAAGACTTCGTTCGTTAAAAACCTGTGATAAAAATGATAAAAATCATCTTAAATAACATCGAGCATAGTGAGCTTGTCATTCAAAGCTAGTCCTATCAAAGGAATAAGATCTTAACTCAGAATTGACACTGTATTGATTAATACACCATTTAAGTGTTGCACATCATTTAAGATAAAACGGCAAAGACAAAGCATTTATAGTTTGATAGAAGGGTTGTTGGTTCAGTTTTAATTTGTCAGTTGGCGGTAAACTTAATTTTTGTGACTTTTTTTCTTTTTAAATTCCTAAAGTACTTTTCTTCTATTCGACTAATTCTCTTTGTTTGCTCATATTTAAACAAAGTTTGTTTTTTTTTTTGAAATATTGATCTCTCCCTGTTTTATTTATTTATTTTTTAAATCTTTTTCTTTTCATAATAGTAGTCTTTCATTCATGAGCTTTTCATTCGCTTCTTTCATTTATGAGCTTTTCATTCGCTTCTTTCATTTATGAGCTTTTCATTCGCTTCTTTCATTTATGAGCTTTTCATTCGCTTCTTTCATTCATTTCTTGGTATTCTTTAATTATTTCAGTCTTTCTCTCTTATTCTACAAGAATAAACTTTGTGTGTGTCAATCCAAGGATTCCAGCCAAAACAGGAAGTCGAGGAGACCTGATCTTTTTTTTATAGAAGTTGACATGCTCCAGTATTGACAATATATGGTTGACCTTTAAAGTTACTGGAGGTCATTGGAGGGCAAAATATGTAATTTTTGGCCAAATGGAATGAGACAGACTTTGATATGGAGCTTTTTATCCAACTCCTCATGATGTCAGAATGTGACACAAGGTTTGTTTAACGTAGAGGGTTTTGCAGGAAGCATACTTCCCGGAGGAAGTTTTAAAAAATTATTTAGATTCGATCTGTATTCCTCTTCAGGAGCATCCCCTGCACTGGTCAATAAATCCAGCTATTAATTTCTTTTAGGTAAGCAGCTACTACCCGAGGAAAGACTGCCACCCTTGAACTAAGCTGCTATTTCATGTGCCTCCGGAGTCAAAAGGCCAAGAAGTGATAGAATTTAATAAGCACAAAAATGTTTTTGACTTTGTAAATCGTTCAACAGACAAAGTCAGATCTATGTTCTTACATGGCCAGCTATATGTTCACTGTTTAATCATAAGTAGTGGTTAGGTTTGATTTGCTTTTGGTTTTATGGCATACCAACTATAGTTGGTTATTTAATGCCAAATCCTGTTTTTACATATACATTAAATATGATTTGTAAACCCATTTTGTAGATATATACTCACACATAGTTAAATGATGTAACTGTTCTATTTCTAACTATTCAATTTAGAATTTTTTTTTTTTTTTTTTTTTTTGCATTCAGTTTAAATGTCAAACAGTAGTTTTTGACCCATAGATAGGACCCTTTTGGGGGGCTACTATTTTGGAACAAAGTGAACCTGGGAGCGGTGATAAAGGTGGGATACTTCGCATTCGTCAAAGCTCCAGGATTACTGGAACTTTGCCATCAAATTGCTTTGTGTCATATCAAGGACACTGGTTAGTGGAGGGGGGATCTTACACCTCTGCAAAGATTCAATCGGTGTATTCTACAACTCCAGCCAATTTGACTTTATAAGCAGTGGGAAATAGAACAAGAATACGGCACAGTTGGCTGGGGCTGTGGAATATGCCGACTGCATATCTGCAGAGGGATGAGATCCCATCCACCCACAGTGTCCAGGATATAAGACTAAACTGCAGGCTGGAGCTCTGGGGTAATGTGCAGTACCTCTTCATTGTCATTACTCTCAGGTCCACTCTGACTTAGATTGGTAGTACCTGTTAGGTTAAATAGAATTGTTTAACTATTTAACAGCAAATAAATATCTGATGGCAAATTGAATTGTTTGTGTTACATAACAATACTTGAAACCATTTAACTGTGTGCAAATTAAACTATTGGTGTTTTAATAGCAATACCTGAAGCCATTTAAGTGTGTGAAAAGAAATGATTAATACTAAGTAGGAATATTCACATTAGATAGTAATGCTTGAAACGATTTAACTGTGTGCAAAAATTGAATAATTGGTATTACATAGTGTTATACCGGAACTATATACTCAGTGACTTTTTTTAGTATGACACCGGTAAAGATATAAATGGACGGTGTCTGACTACTTCAGGGGAAAAAGCGTTAATCACTCTCTGATAGACTTGCCAACTCTTTATTGAACCAACAATACAACACATAGCAATGCTTGGAACCATTTCACTGTGTGAAAATAAATGAATGAATGATGTTAAATAGAATAATCAATGTTAAATAGCAATACTTGAAACCATTTAACTGTTCAAATAAAACTATTCAGGTGAGCAATATTTGAAACCCCTTCACTGTGCAAACAAATGATTAATATCAAATAGAATTATTTGTGTTTCATGGCAATACTTGAAACAATTTAACTGTGTGCAAACAATAGCAGTACTTAACTATATGCAAACAAATTAGCCCTAACTCATTTAAAATTAGAATTACCAACAAATTATTCACTTTTAAATGGTATTTGTAAATGTATATATAAGTATAATCATTTAACTGTGTACAAATAAATGACTAATGTTAGCTTTGTATAAAAATAGATTCGGCATTAAATAACCTACAAAGGTTGATATGCCATAAAACCCAAACAAACAAACTGAAGTTAAATTGTTAGTTTTATAGCAATACCTGAAATCATTGAACTGTGCACAAGTAAATGATTAATATTAGATAGAATTATTTATGTTAGATAGAATTTCTTGAAACTGCTTTCATTTGTGCTAACAAATGAGCTCTGGCTTGTTTAAAATGTTAACTACAAACTTTTCATTTACAAATCCCATATTTAATACATATATGTATGAATAAGATTTGGCATTAAATAATCTATAAGGGTTGATTTGCTATAAAACCAAGCCAACCAACCAGATTAAGAATATTGTGTACAAACAGGCTCTCAGAAACTAACGGGGGGGGTGTCCTCGTGGTGTAATGGTTAAAGCGATGGACTGCGGAAGTGTAGTATGCGAGTTCGTACTCCAGTCACGCTATTACGTTTACTTTCGGGCAAATACCCTTGGGGAAGGTATGAACCCCCTTATCCTCCCAGCTATGGGTTAAATAGTACCACTACTGTTCTTCCAGGAGAATGGCTTTAGCATTAAATAACCTAAAAAGAGTTGATATGCCATTAAACAAAGAAACCAAATCAAACCATCAGAAACTAATGAAAAATTTTTTGAATGAATAAGATTTATTTTCTTTTGTATTTATATTATGTTCATATTCTGCATTCGTAGGATCTTGCTAAGATAGATAGCAGAATTATTTCATAAAACCATTTCGCCATTATCTTCTTTTTCCCCAAAAGCATAGCTGGGTACGTTTACTAGTCAGACAATATTCTTATTTTTAGATTCTTTTTTTTAACCTTTTAGTGTATTTCATTTTTACATCAATTTTTCTTTTTTTTCTGTTGTATATTATGTTTTTTTTTTTTTTTTTCATCATTTCTTTTTTTCTTTACTTCTGCAATATTTTTTCCTTGATATGTTTTTTTGTTTTTACTCAATATTCCTTAGATTTTCCTTTTTTTTTTTTTTCTTTGCTTATATATGAGCTTTCACTTTCACTATCTCTATCGACTTTTTTTTTTTTTTGGTTCTAATCTTTTATTCTTATTTTTACCTTTTTTTGAATATTTCTTACTTGTTCATTTTTTTCTTTTCATTCTTTTCAACTTGGTTCTTATTTTACATTTTATTTCTTTGTTTTTTTTTTTGGTTTTTTTTTTCTCCTTCAACCTCAGCCACTAGACAGAATGATATATTGCTGGCATTAAGTGAAGGGTGGATGTCTTACAAACTGTTAATAGAGGTAAACTGATGTAGAGAGGAAAAAATTGTTACAAAAAATGAAAAGGGCAGGAATAAAACAATGTTCCAAGTCAATAATTACAAACATTTGATAGAGCCTTTCTTGTATATTTCTGAGGTTTTAACAACTGATATTTTTTCTTTGTATTTTACATTTAAAATTTTTTTTATTTTTTTTATAAATGATATAAACACCTGTTTTTTTAGTCCAAGATCTTGACAGGTTGATCAGAATATTCTGCTATAGAAACATCGATCTGCTACTCTCACTGCAATAAAGTTAATAATGTGATAAAATTCATGGATTTTTGTAGAGAAATACTTTTATCATATCTATCAATTCAATTTTGCATAAATCAAAGTTAAATAATTCCAAGTATTGCTATGTATCACTAACAATTTAATTAAACCTTCTGTCATTTTTTTTACACCGTTAAATGATGAAAGAGCACTGTTTCAAGTGATTTCAAGGGATCAATAAGTCAGTTGCCTGATATTGTTATTAGCTAAATTTAATTCTGAAACATTCATTGTATAATGTTATGAGAAAATAAATATTATATTGGAAATACTTTATATAGAAAGGATTGAGTGTTAAATTTCATTTTGATAGCACTTTAAGCCTCGATGCATTTTTTAAAAATCTGTATGTGGAGGGTAAGCATTTTTTCTCTTGAAGGAAAAAAAATCATAATTAAGGGTATGGAGCCAACTTCATTTTTATACTACAAAATATCAGAAACCAGTTTCCTAGCCTAAGATTTCAGATACTTCCTTTTTTGAATTATTCTTTTTTCTTTTTCAAGTCAAGTCTTACCTGTGGGAAGCTTCATGTAACACAATCTCCCAACTCTAGTTTCCCCTTGTCTAGCTTCCAAATATTTTACAGCCCTGTAAGCCTGGCTTAAAATATACAGACAATATCCCATGCAGAGAGGTAAGATGCCCCTCCCACAAAAAAGGGGTGTCCTGGGTATGAAACTAAACTGTATCTAATGAAGTTCTGGGGAGTGTGGAGTAGCT
Organism: Sepioteuthis lessoniana; assembly: GCA_963585895.1. Lineage (NCBI taxonomy): Eukaryota > Metazoa > Mollusca > Cephalopoda > Myopsida > Loliginidae > Sepioteuthis > Sepioteuthis lessoniana. Next base: position 17,212 of record CAUZXS010004999.1, read on the forward strand.
CTTGATTGCCATGGGCTCCAGGGCTATTCTGCACCTGTGTGGGTCCCATCTGTTAGTCAAATAGATATGTTTAAAAATAATTCATATTCAGTGTTCATTCATAGCAACTGTCAAGGAAGTGGGGGTTACTTAGCAACACTCATCTCCTCTAAAAGTAACTTGTGACAGGTTATACTTGGTTACACGGTACCCACAGTGAGGAACAATCTCTGACCTGGGCTATTAGAAAATCTCTAAGAGGGATTGCCTAACAAGGCTTAAGGGTTCCAATTGTCCAACTATGTTACCCATAAATTGAGGGAATAGTGGATTCATGTCTTTTGAAGGGGCATTAGATAAGAGTCCCACCAATCATTACTGTTTTATTGTAGTTAATGCTTAGAATTAACTGAAGCATATACTTGTAAAATCTTTCTTTTCAAATTTAAAAATATGCTTAGTTAATTGAATTAATTAACAAATTGCACTTCAGCAAAATAAATTTAACGTAAACTGAATAAGGGTCAAAGAAACAAATTTCTCATGAAGCAAAAAATGTGCGACAGGAAAATTTGTTAAATTTGCAAAAGAATTTGGAAGACACTTTGGCCCCAAAATGCATCAGATTTCAACACCGCATACACACACAAACACATATAAAAGTAGTGCCTTGCTCTCTCTTCATAGCATTCATGCATCTTTCCTTCTCTCTTTGCTTTGCATCTCTCCCTCTCTTTTTAGCATCTCTCTCTCTCTCTCTCTCTCTGTCCTTTTCTTTACAATTGTTTTATTTTTGCCGTGTCTATCTTTTTTCTGAATGAGTGTGCTTATTCATGATAGCATTTAACTTAATTAGTTATTTTTGTATGTATGTGTGTGTGTATATATATATATATATATATATATATATATTTTGTCCTGGAAAAACTGTTTGTGTTTCTCCCTTTTGCATTCTATCAAGCCATCTGAAGAGGCAAACTGTTTTTAAAGACTTGTTGAAATAAATTTATAATGGTATAGTATCTATTCATTTACTTTCTTTGACATTAGATATTTGTTCTGTATAAGAGTTTTTCTATAAATTCTTATATATAAATAGCCATACATTGAGCACCCAGTTAAAATCATATGAAATTTCTCATATATTCTATATCTGAATAATTCCAAACACATTGTCTCTGAACATTAATTAATATAACTTATATATACAAAAATAATTTAAGAAATCATTTTCTGACAAAGTTTTTTATTCACATTAATTAAACATATCTAATTAAATTCTTTAAGCAGGAGATGTAAAATAAATACATCTAATTATTGCTGACTTAGAACTAAAAATGTGGACAAAAGTGCTTGGATTAATGAATTTCTTTGTATTTATTAACTATGCTTCAAGAACAAGATGCAACACAATTTTTAGCCAAGGTTAACGGTTTTGAATTCAGTTTTCTTTCTCCTAGACTGGTTGCCATACCAAAATTTTGTAATACTTGTCTGCACATAAAAAGAAGAGAAAATAATTGACAGACAACTTAACAAATCATGAGTATTTCATTTAACTGAAATAACGCATTAACAGAAAAAAAAGACAATTAAAAGAGAGTGCAGGCCAAGGTATTACTGAAAGTCTTTTCTCACTGAAGACCATCTGACTATTTGTCCTATCAACTAATTTCCCATTCTAACAGCATAGCATCTCTATTTATATGATCTGGAGGCCTGCCTCTTCCGTCTACTGGTGATAAGTGTTCAGTTGCCAGCGTTTCACTTTATTTCTATTTGATACAAAGTTAAATGGCAGGCCAGATTGGGCTCTTTAACTATAGCTGCCGATAGAATAGTTGGATACACGAGTTTCTCAAGGCTATTACCATGGTTTGAAATGAAAACGGCCTCATCCAGGATTTGAATTCAGGTCAATGTGTCCATTTCCTCTCCCAATGACCATTATACTACAAACACCTCACAAATTTCTTTTAAATTTCTCACTTGAATTGAAAAGATATCTAAAAAAAACTGCACAACCTTTTAATTTGAGACCCATAGTGGTACACTCTGACTCGGAATAGTAATACCTGTTAAGGTTTCATCTAGGAATCAAATGAATTGGTTTGAAAATTATTAGTGCTTGATAGTATTTGAAATCACATAACTATGCAAATTATTATCAAATTTTGGCATTAAATAATCTATATGAAGTGATATACTAGTAAATAAATTAAGCAAAGCAAAAAATCTTTTAGAAGGAGGAGTCTCCAGGGCATAATGGCAAATATGCTGGATTGGAACATCGTAGTGAGTGAGTTCAAACTCCACTTATGCTATTGTGCTTACTTTCAGACTAATGTCCTCAAGAAAGTTATTAACCCCTTTAACCCTCCGCACACAGCTATGGGTTAAATAGTACCATTACTGATCTTCCACAAGGATATCTTTGGCATTAAACAACTCACAAAGGTTGGTATATCATTAAGCAAAGGAACCAAATCAAATTAGAATACTGAGAAGAGTACCAAAGAGATGATCTAATTTGCTGTCACTTGATCTACTGAGAAAGCCATCATATAAAAATTATCTATCAACTATCATAATAATCTTAGCTATATTAAAATAAAAGAATTAGTAAAAACTTTTTATTCTACTGTTTGCATACATAATGACAATTTAAAACTTTTTCTTCACTTTTTATTTCCTCTTTTCATCTCCTCCTTCTACTCTTTCTTCCTCCATTTTCTTTTCAAGACCTACTCACTCATCCCTCTACCCCCTCCTTCTCCACCTTCTCTTATCTACTCTCACAACCTTCTCCTCCTTCCCTCTACTCTCACTATGGTCTACTCTCTCCACCCCATCTTCTACTACTTTCTACTCCCTCTTTCCTTACCTGTTTTTATTTTCTCTATGGTGGCATATTTAAGATCTCTCTCATTACATTCTCAAACTTTCAAGAGTTTAGTTCAATAAAAATCAATGCCACATTTATACGTTACTGAAAGTGTGTCACACATGAACACGAGGTATGTTGTTACAAATATATCAACATACATCTAGTAATAATTACTAGTTTGACATTTGTCTATAAGTGCCATCATATCTTCAATCCAAGTCTTGACCTCTTACCTGGCACAGACAGCTACTTCAGCTAATGTACATATGTATGTATGTAGCTTGAATGTGAGCTAAATAAAGGTATTATTGACAACAATTGATTTTTAGTAAGTGATGAGAAATTTTATTTATTATTCTGTTTGCAGGGAATAAAGACACATTAACAACTTACGAAATTCAAGTTGTCCAGATGTTACAATTCTTTCATTATTTTCAGTCTATCACATCTGGTCATATTCCCACTTTATCTTGTATTAATTTGGTCTACTTGTACCTTTCTCATAACTTCTACTATGATACCATGGTGCTTGGTGAATCTATACCAGCATATATCATAAACAATCCTTGTTCCAGCCCAGTTGGCTGGGGCTGTAGAATACACTGGCTGCATCTCTGCAGAGAGGTAAGACTCTCCCTCAACAAGTGTCTTGGATATGACACTAAGCAAGCTGATGGTGAGGCATCTGTAATGCTGGAGCTTTGGGGAATGCAGAGTACCCCTTCATTGCCATTGCTCCCAGGTCCATACTAAGTGGTAGCACCTAACAAGGTCTTATCTATGGGTCAAATAGAACTGTTTGACATTTGAACTGAGTGCAAACAAATGACTTATGCTAAATTGAATTGTTAGAAATAAAACAGTTTGATCATTTAACTGTGTGTAAACAAATGACTGATGTTTAATTGAATTGTTATTGATACATAGCAATACTTGGAACCATTTAACATCGTTGACTTATGCTAAACTGAATTGTTAGAAATAAAACTGTTTGATCATTTAACTGTGTATAAACAAATGACTGATGTTTAATTGAATTGTTAGTGATACATAAAAATACTTGGAACCATTTTTGACTTTGACTTATGCTAAATTGAATTGTTAGAAATGGAACTGTTAGATCTTTTAATTGTGTATATCTACAAAATGTGTTCACAAATCAAACACTTGACATGCTTTTCTCCGTTTGAAAAAATTTACAAATTTAACAGATGAGTTTACTTATCTTCAGTAGATTGAATTCTGAACAGCAGTATGCATGGACACACACACACACACACACACACATACATATATATATATATATATATATATATATATATATATATATATATATATGAGGGTTGGTCATTCAATAAATATAGTGAGTTTTTAAAAAAAAGCAAAATAAACTCTTTTGGCATAAATGTAAATTCTGTAGTGTTTGGAATTGGTTTATAGCAAAAATTGTTTTAATCTCAGAAAAATACATTTAGGCTTGTTAGTATATCAGAATGTACCAGGCTTGAACAGAGGCCTGACATTCAATTTTTGCCAGCTAAAAAGTGCAAACTATATGAAATTTACTAAAGAGTGGAGAAGCATGTTTTTATCAAAAATAAGTTTACATATAGGCTAGATTAATCAAAGAACTTTGAAACAGTATTCAATACAGGCTAGGTAAGTCGACAATGATGAGCACACCTGAATTGGGGGATTCAGTTAATGCACTCATTTTGACGAACTGAAGCGATACAATAGCAGATATTTCTGAAAAACTGGAAATTTCTGTGGGTACAGTACCCAAAATAGTGGATTCTGATCTTTCTAAGATCACTTGTAGGGTTTCTGTCAGACAATATAAGGCCTCATACTGCAGCAAGGACTGTGTAAAAACCATCATTAGTTGGATTGGGAAGAGCTGCCACATTTTCCTTAATAGTCCAGACCTTCCTTCTTATTTTCACTTAATTCATCCCCTCAAAGAATTTCTGCGTTGAACAAAATTTTCAAGTGATGAAGTGAAGATCCCTGTAAGTAAATGGTGAAAAACTCGGTTAAAAGATTTCTTAGCCAAAGGAGTACAAAAGCTTGTTTTTTGATAGGGAAAAACTGGAATTTCAACTTGCTTACTATGATGTCACAGTCCAGTATGTTAAACACGACATAATCGAGCGTTCCTCCTCATATATGTTAGAGGTATAGGTAGTGTAAAAGCAATTATCAAGAGGAATGAAACCAATAAGCTAAGTTGAAATTCCAGCCAATACTGCCGGCATTTCATTTTGCACTAATGCTCTTGCAAAAGACATGGATCCATTTTTTCCCCAGTTCTGTGTATGTATTTACCTTGACCCTACACGGTAGGCATGATGTGATACAAGGTCAACTTTTTTTTTAGCAAACTAAAGCAGGTTTGAATTCAGTTTTCCTTCTGCCTTACTGGTTGCCTAACCAAAGCAAAAGAATGCAGTCTGTTGTATTCTTTTAAGAAGAATAGATGGGTTCATGCCTTTAGGAAAGACATCAGTGATAACTTCAATGCAAACATCTTTGTTGCCAATTCTGTTTCTGACAACGATAACCATTACGCAAATTGCGCCTCCTAAAAGTTTTATTTATCCAACCCTTCAGTTATGGATTGTGGGGTAAAGCAATGTTTTCCTTCTACCATACTGGCTGCCTAACCAAATTGCACCTTCTAAAATTTTTATTTATCCAACCCTTCAGTTATGGACTGTGGGGTAAAGCAATGTTTTCCTTCTCCTAGACTGGCTGCCTAGTCAAGGCTAAAGAGCACCTCCAGTTCTGTGTAAATAACAGGGTAGACTGGGTTCTATAACTATGCAGTCTAGAAGAAGGTAAAGTCAAGCAGTCTAGAAGAAGGTAAACTCTGAATTCAGACCCCCAACCAACATGGGCCAGGATAGGTAAGGCTCATGACTTCCTACATTGTACAAACCATAGTATGGCCTTATATCCACAGTAGACTTGATAAAAGAATGAAGGGGTCATATGTACCAAAGTGTGTATGATGAAATTATTTGAAAGATTTAAAAAGAAAGTGAAACAAAATAGTAAATATGAACTTTGATAGAACAAAACAGTTCTTTTTTTTTTTTTTTTAAAACCATCTGTGTGTGTGTGTGTGTGTCTCTCTCTCTCTCTCTCTCTCTCTCTCTATCTATATATATCTATATATATATATATATATATATATATATATATATATATATATATATATATATATATATAATGAGAATTTAACGTGAAGTCAATTTTTAAGTGAAGTTAAACTGGTTTGAATTTTGAGTTTTCCTTCTCCTGGATTGGTTGCTGTAGCAAGTTTGAAGAACCAGTCTGCCATACTATTTACCCTCAGCTAGAGGGAGACTTGTTGGATTCATACCCTTTTCCAAGGGTATTAGCGCTATTTGAAATGCAAATAGCTTTGTCCAGGATCTGAACTCAGATTGCTGTGTTCATTTCATACAACGGTAACAATTTTACCACAAATGCCTCCACTATGATATATGTCATTATCATTAAGGTGTGTGATGGGACAGAATCCCTTTAAGTTCTCTTGCAAGCCATCCCTATAAGTCATCATTCTTGGCAAGTCCTCTAAATGTCATCCAATGTTTACACAGAGTTGATGAATATAGATCTTTACTGGTCGGCTAACACTGGTGTGTCCATGCATAGGAGTCCATTGGAGATTATTTCTTTTGAGTTCCTTCTTACTTCTCCAGCATGTCTCGTCTGCGAGACAGGAGGTAAGTGGCCATCCAGCAGCTGTTTTATAGGGTGCTTTTTCTTGGAGTTGTTTAAGACAGCACATGGCATTCTTTTTCTCTAGGTTGGGCAATCCTACAGTAGTACTGGCACAGCTATAGCTTCAAAGAATTCCCACTTTATTTTATCAAAAAAACTAAATTTCCATAAGGTCAATAACCTGTCAGTAGCAGTCTATACCTTTCTTATACATATGTAGATGAGATTCTGCTACCAAGGTATGTGAACTAGTCTACTTTAATGTTCATCCATTGTTATCAATGATGACCATTAAACTGTGCCAAGCTTGATAAATGGAGTGCACAAGTTCCAATTATGAAGGCTTGTCTAGTGGCATCCACATTTTCTTGATGAGCTGATAGCAGAAAAATAGTACACCAGTATACCACAAAATCTTGGAACAACAAACCTTAAACTTTCATTTCAGTGTTTTCTCCTTACCAAGTGGCCTCTTACCAAGGCTAGGAAGCCAAATCGAGTTAATTGTTTACATACAGCTGGCAGATAAGAGATGGATTCATGCCTTTCACAACGGTATTAGCATCAAGTGAAATATCAATAGACTCTTCTAGGATTTGAACTTAGTTTTCCAAGTCCATTTCCTATGATAATAAACATTTTATCTTCCACAACTTCATCCAATATATATATATATATATATATATATATAAACACCCCCACATTTATATATTATGTATATATACAAACACACAACCACTTAGATATTTTCAAATGTGAATTATGATAAGCCAATATCCTGTTCCCAATTAACAGTGCGATATACTGTAACGTTTAGCTACGGGAGAACAAGGGCCTTTATTTTATTTAAACTTTTTTTTTTTTCTGTTTTGGTAATGAATATTTTTGCTGACGTCAGTTGAGGATTAGGATCTAAGAAATTGGTCTAAGGCACTCAGCCGAAAAGTGCTGCTCCCGAGATAAAAGATGAGATTGGATTTCTGTAACCCTCCTCCACATACACTTACTCTACCAGCACACTCCTCCATGCTGAATTCGTCAGCAATATCTACTTCCTTCGACTGTTGGACAGTATTTGTTATGTGTTATTTTGAATCCATGAAAGGTGCTTTGACAAAATGACCCAGCAAAAACAAAGTCTATGTTTTGAAAGTTGAAATGTTCAAAATTGGTTTCAAAGAATACTTGATATCATATAAGTGTGAGGAAAAAAAAAACAAACAAAAAAACTTGAGAAATAACACAAAAATATGTAAATATAAGTATACAATACAAGTGATTTCCTAGGTTTGAGGCCTAAAATAACCTTGAACAGATTGACATGTCATTAAAAACCAAACAATCATTTTGATCGAACTGCATGCAAAAATATAAGAAACACCAAGACAAAAGGTATGAATATAAATATGCAATGCATATGATTTTCTAAGCTTTAAGCCTAAAATATTTTCAGATGACATGCTGTTAAAAATCAATCAACAAATCAAAACTCTCAATAGAACAATTATTTTTAAATCTAGATACATCAATCCGTATTCATTAAAACAATTCAATTAAGAAAATAATTTATGATTTAGGAGCAGACATTCCAAAGTGCCTTGAATTTTTTAAACAAGACCTCACCATATTCAACTCAATATATCCTCATGCCATTTTCAGCAGTCAAAACTACAGCCTGGCATTTAATCTATTGTCATTCAACTAAAACAGGATCATTGTATAAGAAACCAGAGAATCCTGACCTGAGGTCAAAGTTCTAGCATCAGACTGAGAAAAATAATCCAAGAATCAATAAAACACATTGTCTGGCACCGCTTATTCCAAACTCCTCTCAGACTCCCCTTGATGCTACTTTCTGAAACTGGTCATTTCTGATAAGATTAAATGCCAGCAACCTTAGCTGTTATCATATCAGGACAACTTGATTTTTTTTTTTTTTTTTTTTTTTTTAATTTTATTCCTTTGTCTTTCTTCACTAGAAAAATATCCTTAATCAAAAAAGTTGTTAGAGAAGCAATTCAAGAAAAGTTTAGAAAAGAGGCGGGCCCAAATCTGGTTTGAGCATTGCTTCATTTGATTCTATTTGGGTTTCATTGTTGGTCTCGCTTTTATTTAAAAATATTTTCAAGAGTAAGCCTGTGACACAATAGCCCTGTTGACTTGGGTCATACAATACACCAATTGCATCTCTACAGAGGGCTCAAACCCTCCCCAGGAGTTTCTTGGATATGACACTAAACAATCTGACTGTGAGGCTTCAGTATGACTGGAGGTTTGGGGAATTCAATGCACCCCTTCATTGGCATTACTCCCAGGTCCACTGTGTTCTGGAGTTGTAGTACGTGATAGGATCCTATCTATGGGTCAAGTAGAACTACTTGACATTTAAAATGTTTGCAAATAAATGACTTATCATATTTACCAACCCCTCCGCTCAGGCAGGATATGACACAAGGTCATTTTTAAGCGAAGTTTAACCGGTTTGAATTCAGAGATTTCCTTCTCATAGACTAGTTGCCTCACCAAGGCTGAAGAACCTAGTCTGCCCTACTATTTACCCATAGCTGGAGGGAGAATAATTGGATTCATACCTTTCCCAAGGGTATTAGTGCTATGTGAAATGCAATCAGTCTCGTCCAGGATTTGAACTCGTGTCACTAAGTCCATTTCCTATGACGATAACCATTACACAATGAGCACCTCCTAAAATAAAACATTTCTAACAATTCAATTTAGCATGAGTCATTTATTTGCATTTGCTACGTTAAGTTGTAAGAAATAGAACTGTTTGATCATTTAACTGTTTGTAAACAAATGACAAATGTTTAATTGAATTGTTAGTGATACATAGCAATACTTGGAACCATTTAACTTTGTTAACTCATGCTAAATTGAATTGTTAGAAATGTTTGATCATCTGTGTGTATCAAAAAATGTTTACAAATCATGTGTTTAATATATATTTAAAAACAGGATTTGGCATTAAATAAGCAACAATTGTTGATATGCTAAACCAAACCAAACCATGGCATAATGTATTGGAGTGATGTCAAAATAGCAGAGCTATGTCAACGTTCCTCTTTGGCGCTTCCTTAGGCACTGGGCAATAAAATCTGCTTTCACCCTATAAGACAAAAAGGAAGGTGCTACCTGGAATGATGAGATGATGAAGCCCAGTTGATTTATTGTATTTTACCCAGTCCTAGAATTCCCAAAGTCTTGTGAAAATTAAAGCCTTAAGAAGTTTTTGTTGTAGCTTTTCTGCTCGAGTGCCTTGACAGTTCAACTACTTGAGAACAACTACCTGCCATACATCTTTATTTGTTTCCCCCCACCCCCACAAAAAATCTTTGTTATAACCTTGAAAAATATCCCCTGAGCATAGAAGACAATGTAGTTTTTTTTTTCCCTCTCTTCACAAGGGTATGAGCAATAAGTAATACACTAACAGTTTCATCCAGGATCTTATCTCAGGTAGCTGATCACACACACACACACACACACACACACACACACACACACACACACACACCTATATTCTATTATATGGCTACTATATAATGCTTTTAAAATTTGGGCATTTTATTATAAATTGAATAGTTTCAAATTAATTTTATGGTTCAATAATTTTTACTTGCTTGGGGTCCATAAAAGAGAGGAATTTTTATATATAGACTGCCACTCAAATCTGAAATATAGAGTACTTTTGCTTATTTTTGAATCATAATTTCTACAAATAGGGTGTAACAGGGCATTTAACTTAATGGTCATCAAAGGCAGTATTTATCTTGCATCTCTTTAGCTGTTGCATGTGACACAATCAGTTTAATGTGAGGGTGTGGTTTGATTTTGTTTTATGGCTTTGTAGGTTATCTAATGCCAAATCCATTTTTATACATATAAACAGTTCTATTTCAAACAATTCAGTTTAGCTTAAATAAACAGTTTAGTTCTATTTGACTCATAGATAGGACCCTATCATGATCTACCACTCTGGGCCAGAGTGGACCTAGAAGCAATGGCAGTGAAGGAATACTCTGCATTCCCCTCACCTCCAGATTGTTTAGTGACACTCATTGGAGAAGCAGCAGACTAGTCCATTTTATGTGAAGGCTCATGCCTGTATACATATGCAAAAGTTTTTAAAAAAGGAATAATTCCCGACTGGTACTCATTCATATGAGACATGTAAACTAACATGAAATTCATGAAAAAGAATTTTCCATTGACAATAAAAATTGAGCAGTCCATTAATTTCTGAAAAGAATACTTTAAAAATTACCCATTTGGAATAAACATTTATGCTTAAATGGATAGATTGTATCATGTTTGTGCTATTTTATATGTCATTTGTTATCTCAATAGTGTTGAATGGATTTGCAGCAAGTATTTTTGCTTATTGGTAAAAATATTAGAAGACTTAGTTATATATTAGCAGTCTTTGATAGCTAGATATGCAGATATGAGTAAACTTACATATATGTGTGCAGAATCAGATAGATTGATAGATAGGAACAAAAGTAAAAGTAAAGTTGGCAATCTTAGTCAAGGGTGACATGAAGGCTTCCTTTTCAATAGCTGCTACACCAAGGTGTAGAGGAGGGTACTACTCCATTCCCTGGATTGCTCCACTTTACCCTTGATCCTTACCTTATAATGATCAGTGTTAAGCCAGGCGACATCAAGTACCTTTTTTTTTTTATCTTTAGTATGACTCGACCTGAGATTGATCCCTGGTCTCCTGGACCATTGGCGAACACTCTACTCATTAGGCCGATGGCAGGGAACAAACGTAAATAGATATTAAATTTTTAAGATTTTTACTGACTCTGAGGAAACCTTGTATATTGAAGCAATAAATGTATCTGTATTTTAAAATGCTGCCTAACCAAAAATGTTTTAAAGTGTTAGAGTCGAATCTGAAAAGAATTAAAAAGAAATGACTTTTTCAATTCATCATTTAATATTGAAAAAGTATTTGTCTCCTCTTTTTTTAAAAAAAATTCTTTATGAACTGATGAAGAAATAAATGAAATTTCCTGACAAGAGTCAAAATAAAATAAATAAATCCAATATAAGAACTGTTGAAAGAAATGGAAAGACATATATAAAACAAAAGGGGGAAAAAAATTGAAGGTTTAGTTAAATATAGTTATCACCTGAAAGTGTTGCATTTTCCATAAGTTTAGAAAAATCTTGCGGATTTTTTTTTTTTTTTTTTTTTTTTTTTAATATGCATGTGACCCCCCCCCCCCAACCTCTCTGCCAAACTAAATATGAACATCTAAATAAACAATAAAGGCCGATATGAAATATGATTTCTATATACTTAGGTGAATTAAAAGTTTTGCATCTTTTGGCAATATGAGGCAAAATTTGGCAGCTCTGGAAGCTTTTACTGAGGTCATGAAGGTGACAAACCACATTGGAGAGTGAGATGATGAGCTCACCTGATGCTCTCTGCACGCTACTCATCAGATTTGCCTCTATGGCTTGGACCACAGCCTCAGAATCCAGTTTTAGGCCTACCTGACTTTGCCTAATCATCACGATTCTTGCAACTCAACCAAAATTTCTTGAACCATGTGGTTATTGTACTGTGATTAACTATACCTTCAGCTTTCATGTGACAAATTTGGCCCAGTTAGCTGGGGCCATAAAATACACCAACTACAACTCTGCAGAGAGGTGAGACTCCCCCAACAAGTGTCCTGGATATGACACTAAACAATCTGATTGTGAGGCTCCAGTAATGCTTGAGCTTTGGGGAATGTAGAGTACCTTTTCTTTGCCAACACTCCCAGGTCCACTCTGGCCTGGAATGGTTGCACTTAAAGGGTCCTAACTATGGGTAAAAAAAACTGTTTGACATTTAAATTGCGTGCAAACAAATAACTTATGTTACATTGAATTGTTAGAACTTGAACTTTTTGACCATTTGACTGTGTGTATTTACAAAATGTATTTACAAATCATGTATTTAATATATATATATATATATATATATATATATATATATATAGCATTACAAAAACAATGTTTGATATGCTATAAAACCAAACCATCACAAAAAATATTTTAGTTGCTTCTATGGTGATATCATCCTCATCATGTCATGCCGCTAGCACGGATAACCCAGACCCTCTCTCACCACTTCTCCCTATTGTTCATCACCTCTGGCAGGTCTTCAGGGCTATATCCCATATCCTTACATAGCTGCCATATGTATGTTCGAGCTGGTCATCCTGATTTTGCTCGGCCATATGTGGTGGTCCATAGGAGTACATCACTTATGAGCTCGTCCCTGCTTCTCCAGCAGTGTCCTGCATGTCTGTGGCCCTGTTCAAATTCATGAAGCATAAGTTCTCAAATTAGACTAAATTGCCCATTTATCCATGAAGCTATTAAATCACACATGGAGGGAAGCAATACACAATATGATAGTGTATTAACTACCACATTAGGTGCTTTCCACAGTTTTAACTATTTAGGTCTCATGATATATGTGCCGCAAACAAAATATTGCAAACCTTTAAACTCATTAGCATAGTTTATGGTTTGGTTTGTTGGGTTTTATGGCATATCAACCTTTGTAGGTTATTTAACGCCAAATCCATTTTTATGTAAATAATCTGTTCTATTGAAAACAATTCAGTTTAGCATAAGTACACAGTTTAATTGTCAAAAACATTTCCATTTCAAACTATTCAAACAGTTATATGTAACAATTCAGTTAAGTATAAATACAGTTTTAATGTCAAAAAACAGTTCTATTTCAAATAATTCAGTTAAACATTAGCACACAGTTTAAATGTAACTACGGTTTAATTGTCAAGAACATTTCTATTTCAAGCTATTCAGCTTACTCAAACAATTCATTTTAGCATAAGTATGCTCTTAGTTCTATTTAACCCATAGATAGGACCCTTATCAGGTGCTACCACTCCGGACCATAGTGGACCTGGGAGCGATGGCAATGAAGGGGTACTCCGCATTCCCCAAAGCTCCAGCACTGCTGGAACCTCACCATCAGATTGTTTAGTGTCATATACAGGACACTCATTGGGGGGTCTTACCCCTCTGCGGAGGTGCATTCAGTGTATTCTACAGCCCCAGCTGACTGGGCAAGCATAGTTTATGGAAGAAAATATAGCTACTATATATGTAATTGTCTTCATTGGGAATCCTTTTTGAGATGAGGCTTCTTAATCTGAGCATTAATTTTATTGCGGACTTTTGTCCTCATCTGAAGATGGGCAGAGGTGAAATTTGGCCGAAACTGAGTCAGGAAAGCAAAAAAAAAACTACTATATATTTATTCACCCAAATACATGGCCATAAGCAGGATGTGGCACAAGGTCAATTTTCTATCCGATTGCAGTTGGTTTGAATCCAGATTGCTTCTCATTGACTCATTATGTAACCTAAATTAAAGAATCCTGATACCTAACTATGTGCCAATTGCTATAGGGAAAAGACAGATTCATGCCTTTTCCAAGGGCTTCATCAAGAAATGAAACAAACTACCTCATCCATAATTAGAACTTGGGTAGCCAATTCAGTGTGTGTATATATATTTATTTCACCATTAGTTAACTGGATCATCAGATGGAAATTTAAACAGAAATAGATTTCTTTCTAACAGTTAAAATCAGGGAATACATACATTTTAGCCCATAAGGTTTTTAAGGAGTCATAATTTAAATATACAATAATATATCAAGCTTAAAATTTTTTTGATTATTTCTTTTTAGTCTATTCACAGACTTAAATGATATCATGTGTGCTCATGTATATATATATATAATATTGACTAAAAATTGTTTTTAAAATTTGTACATTGAGTAAGAATTTTAATGGTTTCAATTGAATTAAAGGTTTAAATAATTTGGCTAGTTTGGTTTCCGTAACAGAAGGGTGGAGATTTTATATATAGACAGGCACTCTTCTTTTGATCAGGGTGTTGCAGCTGTTCCCTTTACTTCGGATCAGATTGTTATATCTATATTCATGTAAATGGAACATTTATTTTTAGATCTATAAACGGTTGTTTAATACTTGGGAGGGTGCAAGTATTACACTAGGATCCAGAGCAAAAATGCTGATCCAAATATGATTATTCCAGTCAGAAATGGTGGAAACGATTATCATATCTATTTTATAATGATCTGATTTTTATGTTACTGTAACACAAGGAAAATGACATGTAGCCAGAATTTTGTAAGCATAATATCATTAAAAGGGATAATAAAGCAATTTTCAAGTTAATGATAGTAATAAATAAAAGTAAAGTTAGCGACAGTAGTTGAGGGTAAGCTGAAATTTCCCTCTTCAAGAGCTATAATACTGAGGTGTAGGGGAGGGAACTACTCCATTCCTTGGATTGCTCGACTTTGCCCTTGATCCTTACCTTGTAATACTGAGTGTTAAGCAAGGCAGCATCAAGCAACATTTTTTGAGTTTTTGGTATCACTCAATTGGGATTGAACCCCGGTTTCCTGGACCATTGGTGAACACTCTACTCAGTAGGCCAATGATTGTAGTATTAAGTATTATTCTTGATTATAAAAAAAAGGAAATGGCTCAGTCGGCTGGGGCTGTAGAGTACATTGATAGCATCTCTGGAGAGAGTTAAGATGCCCGCAGTGAGGGTCCTGGATATCGTACTAAACAGCATTTCATCTGATGGTGAAGCTCCAGTTTTATTTGACATACCCCTTCATTGTCATTACTCTCAGGTCCACTCTGATCCAAAGTGGTAGTACCAGTTAAAATCCCATCTATAGATCAAATCAAACTGTTTAACCATTAAACTGTCTACATACAAATGATTGATGGTAAATTAATTGTTAATGTTACATAGCGATGTTGGAAACCATTTAACTGTGTGCAAATAAACAAATAGTTGAATGGGATTGTTAGTGTTAAATAAGTTTCTTAAATCATGGAACTGAGTGCTAATAAAACTATTAGTTTTATAAATACTTGAAACCACTTTACTCTAAGCAAGCAAAAGCATAATATTAAATAAAATTATTAGTGTTTGATAGCAATACTTGAAACCATTTAACTGTTAAGAAACAATAATTAATTGTGTACCAACAAATTATCTTTGATTCATTTAAAAGTGGAATTGCCTACTAACTATTCATTTAGGAATCATGCATATAGCTATTTAACTGTGCACAAACAAATGACTGGAGTTAAATTGAACTCTGGCTCATTTTAAAATATCATCTACTGAGTATTCATTTACAAACATATATATTTATTATTGGTATAAACAGGATTTGGCATTAAATAACCTACAAGGGTGGGTGGGTGTTTTGGTTGGTTGGTTAGTCTATGGCGTATCAACCCTTTTCGGGTCATTTAATGCCAAATTAAGTCATGTTGATAAGTTTCAAACAATTCAGTTTAACATGAGTTCAGTTTTGCTTACTCACAGTTGAATATCGAAACAGTTATTTTAAACAATTCAGTTTAGCATTAGTACATAGTTTTTTGTTCACACACAGCTGGAAGGAAAAACAGTTAATTTCAAACAATTCAGTTTAACATGATTACAGTTTAGTTCTATATGATACATCGATAGGACCCTATCAGGTGCTATAACTTTGGATCAAAGTGGACCAGGGAGCAATGGCAACGGGGAGTACTTTGCATTCTCCAAAGCTCCAGCATTACTGAAGCCTCACCATTTAGATGGTTTGATGTCAGATGCTCAATGGTGGGGGTCTTACCTTCTGCAGTGATGCTGTTAGTGTATTCTACAACCCCAGCCCACTTAGCAACTACAAAGGTTGATATGCCATAAAAAACAAATAACCCTTATAAAAGGAATGGAATCTTATTTATTGATTTGAAAATTCAATATAAATTTGGAAAAAAAAGAAGGATTTATTGACAATAATATTGATGATGAATTTTTATTAAGGTCCAGTGTGTGTATGTTGCTTAAATAAAGAAAAAAGTATCTCCCAAGGAAGATTTTTATAATAGCAACTTAAAAACTTTTAAATTAGAGAATAAAGCAATACCCAGTCCAGTTTTTAACTTAATAATTGTAGGATCTGCATATGCACTCACCAGATTATTTTTACTTTCTCAAGGGCGATGATTATTAAATCCTAAATATATAGTATTTCCCCTTGCTGGCAATTTATCATTAATTCAACAAATAGGATATGAAGTTGTGCTGAGCTTAATGGTCATATTTAACTTGAATCCCTTGGCTGTAGTGTATGACGCATAATCAATTTATTGAGAGGACTGTTGCAAGAATCAATGGGCAAGGTTAAAATATCTCGGGTTCCTATAACTAAGGTCACAAGATCTGGGATTACCTTGCTTATTCTGCCCTACTTGAAGATAAGGTGACTATATTTCAATCATTTCCTAAGCCAGAGAAAATCTGAATGTCTATGTATGTCTAAAAGGCTTTTAGTGATTTTATTTACACACACACACACACACACACACAATATTCATATATGCTAAGATTCTATTAATCCCCTAAATACCAGTTTTAAAAAAATATTCAGCTCCTCTTATCTTTACTTGGTTTCCAGATATAACAGTTTGCAGGCTAGGTTTGCTGACTGAGTGAGTTTGGTTCTCACTGGGTGCCCCATATTTCTAGTCTTTGGCCAAACAAAGTTAGGATTAGTAAACAAATGCTTGTGGTGGTTTGCTTTGCATAATGGTTATTGTGCTATTCCACATTCCTGTGACCCCTAAAAATCATTCTTAGCACTTTTTATCCTGGATCAAACTTTTGCCAAAAAAGTTTCTAGATTTCCCTCCCATCGTGTTACCCCTCCCATTTCTTTTTCTTATCGTCTCTAGATTAGTTCCATCACTCTGTGAGGATTGCTCAGTTTGTTTTTGTAGTTTAGTAAGTTTTTCGCTTAGATATGACTTGAGACTGCATGAATGGGACACCTAATGAGACTCAAACTCACTTGTGATGGTTTGATAGTCTAGCTTGCTAACCATTACCCTACCTGAGGAGCCCTGCTCAGCTTTTTTTTCTTTTTTTTTTTATGCAACTAAGATAACACTAGGTGGTCCAAATTTAATTTGGGTCATACCCAAATCCCTTTAAGACTTTTTGTTTGTTGTGTTTTTTCTTTCAGTTTTTTTTTTTTTTTTTTTTGGACTCGGCCTTTTTAGATTGACAAAATTTGGAAAAAAAATGCTCATTTGTATTGTCTTACATCACATTTTTATATTTATAATTTCCATGAACATTGGACTTTGATTCATATATGCTCTCTTTTCACTGTATTATCATTCTATCATTTCGGCTTTTTAAACTGGGAGAAACAATTAAGTAGATACTTTTCATAGGGTAATTGAAGTATTTTGGTGATTGATGTTTGTAGGAATTGTGTGCATATAGATTAGGTATCAGATGCACAGAAGACCCCCCCTACCAATCTCCCACAATTTTTAGAGCCTTGGGCTCAATTATAAACATGAGTATTTCATTTGTGATTAATAAAACCAGTCAGGAATCATAGATTCATTTAGTACAAATAGATATGAATATTTATAATGAATATCATCATATGAAATAAAATCAAGTTCATATCCTAGGCAAGGCTGTTTGCATTTCACTTTGTGTTAATGCCCATAGAAAAGACAGGAATCCATCTGTTCTTCTCCCAACTATAGGATAAATAGTATAGCAGACTGGATGCTTTAGCATTGTTATTGCAACTAATCTAGGAGAAGGAAAACTCTGAATTCAAACCAGCTGTACTTGGCTTAAAAATTGATTTTGTCTCACATCTTGCCCCTGGCGGAGGAGGAGTTGGGTAGATACACACTTGTTGACACTCCACTACTCTTAATGTACGTATATCTCATATTTGAGATAAATATTTTCCACTGAGATGAGATGACAAAATGTTAAATATCAATTTTTAGAGAAGGAAGTCTTCCTAAGTGGGGAGAATAGTATAACATAATCTTCCTCTTGAAGATTTTGTTCCAATTCAAAAAAATGTGGTCATTTTTCTACACTAAGCTTTATAAGCACTGCTACCCAAACATTATGTTAGTATGCTCCAATATTGTGAGAACATGTGATAGTCAATAATTTATATAACTATTATTAGATGTCTGCTGAGTTTCTGACATCATGTTGACAATATAATTTGCAGTATGGGGATATCCATTAACTTCAGTGTTGATGAAAATATTCTGTTTCCCAGAGATCTCACTTTAAAAAGAATAACTTTCAAATGTCTGCTTGGAGCCAAAAAGAGCTCTTGAAGAATTACGGTCAAAACGTGATTGGCTACAAGCACTTTGTAACCCAGCCATCCAAACTTTGCTAACACTTCAGGGAAAAACAAGTTAGATCAGGAGAATAATTACTGGCATACTATTTGTTCCTCAACTCATTACGTCTGATTTGGAGGTGTGCTTAGCTTAATGGTTATTGTCATTGGAAATGGAATCAACATTCTGAGTTCAAATCCTGAGTATGGTTGTTTGCATTTCACTTCACACGAATGCTCTTCGGAAAGATTTGAATTCGCCTATTCTTCCCCCAATTTGTGTAACTAGAAGGGAAGAGAAGGTTTTTTTTTTTTTTAGTCTTAGTATAGGCAACCAGCCTAGAAGGAAAATTATGAATTTCAACCAGCCATACTCCACTGAAAAATTGACCTTGTGTCATATCCTGCTTATGGCAGAGGAATCGGTTTATTCATATAATTATGATTGTGAATGTCAACCTCCAAATAGTTTGATATAGAACTATTAAATTTAATATACCTTCATATTGGACCCGAGGGAAGTTTTTTTTTTTTTCTTCATGAGGAAATTGTCAAGATGGATTGATTTTAATGGCATATTTGTCCCCTGCAGAATTATTTTATACTGAAAGGTTATGGAATTGTATTCATTGTATGTTCATATTTACATTTTTTTTTTTTTTTTTTTTTTTGTGTGTGTGTGTGTAATCATTTTAAAGGAGTTTTCAGCCCAGTTGGCTGGGGCTGTAGAATATACTAATTCTATCTATGCAGAGATACATATAAGACTTCCCCACCAACCGGTGTCCTGGATATGAACATTATATAATCTGATGGTGAGGCTCCAGTAATGTTGGAGCTTTGGGGAATGCGGAGTACCCTTCATTGCCATTTCTCCCTGGTCCAGAGTGATAGCACCTGTTAGGGTTCTATTTATGGGTCAACTACAACTGTTTGACATTTAAACTGCTTGCAAACAAATGACTGATGTTACATTTGTGACGCGAAATTGACTAAAATCCCGAAACGGGACTTTATTTTCGCACGTGTGAAGACGGGGCAGGTTGGCACTTGATCCCCTACAGAAATAAGTCCTGTTCAGAGTTTTTCTCTCAGGCATGTAAGAACTGGCATATTACGTGAGGGAATAATTTAGGGCCAGACTGACCACCACTGGCAAAGGGGTTCCAAATTTCACACTATCACACACCCACCAGGCCGCTAAACTTCTTTCCCTTAGATAACAGAAGAATACGGGCCTATAGGTCTTAGTTGTAATAATATTAATATTGTAGTAGTCGGCAACTCCGGTTTCCCGTGTGATACTTTTGGAATTAATAGGACAATTCTAAACAAGATAACATAAGGTGAATAGAAGCTGGAAAGAAAGCATGAAGTAACAACATAGACCACATGATAAAATGAAAATACATAAAATCCTTTACTACTTATATATATACACACATTCAGAGTGTCAAAAACATATAATTAGACAGTCCACGAATATAAACGTCTTTTCTGACTTTTGTCCTTCTTCAAATTGAGAGAGAGAGAGTGGTAAACAAAATTTGAGTATAAAGGAAAAATGTCCCCAAAGTTACTTATCTTATTTTTGACGGGGTTCCACTGGAGAATTTTCTTCTTTCACGGGCTACTAGACTTTGTTCTGTTTTTAGTACTGGCTTGAGGGACTCGGGTCTCTCATGTCTCAGTTAATCTTTTTGTCTTCAGCCCGGAGTAAAATGGCTATGGTCCGTCTGCCACGAGCCTTGCTCAAAAACTGACTTTTTTGTCCTTTACTTCCGCTGAGGGGAAGGGAACCCCACTTCCGTTTGGGGTCCCCGCCAATCATTTGGCTTCTCTCTCTTTCTCCTTCAGATGTCCGGCGACCTGAGGTCACTAAGTGCGAACATCTGGTCTATCTCCTCTGTGACCCACATTCTCTCTTAACGGTCACTTTTTGACTGCTAGATAGTGCTAATAGCAACACGGGAGGATAGTATCATTCTTACCTCTTCGTCTCCGTGAGCTATCACGTGACACATTGAAGTGTTTGAACTTGAACTTTGTGACCATTTGACTGTGTGTAAATGAATGATTGTCTAATTGAATTGTTAGCAGTACTTGGAACAATATAACTGTGTAGAAAAATAGCAATACTAGTGTGCAAATAAATTAGTTCTAATTCTGTAGGTAATTTCATTTTAAGTAACTATTCATTTACAAATGTTATATGTACATCCATTTAAATGTGAGTAAACAAATTACTGATGGTATATTGTTACTGTTAGATAGCAATACTTAAAACCATTTAACTTAGTGCAAACAAATGATTATCAGTAGACAGAGTTATTTGTATTATACAGAAATCCTTGAAAACATTCAGCTGTGCAAGAAAAAATGAGCTCAGGATTGCTTAAAAATATCAACTAAATGTGTTTACAAATCGTATATATTTAATATATGTGTAAACAGGATATTCTTATCTAATACAAATGATTATATGGTTTCAAGTATTCCTATCTAATACAAATAATTATATGGTTTTAAGTAATAATTTCAATTCAATGATAGTTATGTTTGACACTGTCATATGGTTTCAAGTAATTGATGATAATCCTTAGTAGACATTTATACCATTAAGTAACTATTCTTAATACAAATAACTTAGTTTTATATGAAGTATTCTTATCTAATACAAATAATTTTCACACATTTGTATAGTTTCAAGTATTCCAATCCAATATTAATCATAATATGGTTTCAATTAACTTTGTATTTGATAATAGTCACTTATTTGCATACATGATTGCAAATAATTAATAATGACCCTAAGTAAGAATAATAGTTTCAAGTAACTATTCTTAATACAAATAATTTCCAGTTATATGGCATCAAGTATTCTTAGCCAAGACTAATAATTTTCAAATCTCTTTGACATATTAGTGGAACCCTAACAAGCACTATAACAAGAATGAAAGGGTATTTCACATTAGAATCTTAGCATCAGATTCAGTTTAGCGTCATACCAAGGATACCACTTTTGTGGAGTGGAGAGCTCTTAATCCTCTCCAGGAGATACAATCAACATATCCTAAGCCCCACCAACAGAGCTAGTGTGAATTTTTGATTGGCATAATAAATTTTGGTTGATCCTCTTGAATGACTTCAGGGTCTTGAGTACCTGAAGTTAAAAGCCAATCTTTGAAAATCTGACATTGACTCTTTCAAAGCAAAGTCTTAGATTACAAACAATATCAGCTCATTGCATTTCAGTGCCATTAACGAGAAAATTAGTTGTAAATAAACTTCATTTATCTGTTGGTATTCTTTTATTTCCATTCTATTTAAAATCTACACTAATTGCTGCCTTTTGACTACAAGAAAAAAGCACTCATTGAAAGACAAAAGGAAAAAAAGTACTGCTTTTGACTAACTTTTAACAGCACTTAATGTATTCAAAGATACTCATTACTTTCCATTGGTTTCTTTTAGAATCAACTCATTAGACCAATAATATTCTCTGGACTAAAAGTACGTCAAACGATTCAGTTCATTAGGTACACTATAAAGCAAAACAATCTTGGTTGCTAAACACCTCTGCATTGGCTTGGAGTAGTTTATTTTTCCCCTGTTCTCTTGCTAATTCAGACAGTAAAATGAATTTTTTAACAAAATTGACTGATTCTCTTGACAAAAAAATCTTGTAAGAAAACAGACATATATATAAAATACTGTTGCTAACAAGAGACATGTATATACAGCTTGGTTTCAGAACATTGGATAAATATGAAGCATTTAGACAGTAAGAGGTACTTGTCTCTATGTGAAATCAGATAAAATAGAATTCTTGGTTTTTAGTCAAGATGGTGTCTCCTTAAATAGCCAACCTCTGAAATGAGTAGACCAGTTCATATACTTTGGTAGCAATTTCTTATCTACTGAATGTGATATCAAGATACGAAGCTAAAACATAGACTTCTATCAACAGGTTATTGATCAAGGTACACTGATAGCATGTCTTCCTTTGACTCTCCCTCCCAATTGGTCATCATTCTTAGCAGACCCAATAGACGGCATCCAGTATCCATGCAGAGCCAATGAAAAATAAGTCTTTTCTGGTTTGCCAATATTGGTACGAGTCTACAGAAGAGTGTTGCTTAAGTATTTGTCCTTAGCTGACCGGGCAAAAATAGGTTTGGTTTCTTTGTTTAATGTGACATCAATCTTCATGGGTTATTTATTGCTAAAGAACAGTTGTGGTACTATTAAACCCATATTTGAAGGGAAGTTCATATTTTTACCTATGGGCATTAGTCTAAAAGTGAATTCAATAGCTCAACTGGAGTTTGAACTCACTCACTATGATGTCACAGCCTGGAACATTAACCA
Organism: Sepioteuthis lessoniana; assembly: GCA_963585895.1. Classification (NCBI taxonomy): domain Eukaryota; kingdom Metazoa; phylum Mollusca; class Cephalopoda; order Myopsida; family Loliginidae; genus Sepioteuthis; species Sepioteuthis lessoniana. The sequence continues at coordinate 40,492 of CAUZXS010004999.1, forward strand.
CTAAGCTATGAGCACATACAGTTGTACTAGATAGGAATACTTGATATCATATAACCACCTGCAAAATACATTTAAGAAACTATGCAAAAAATGTAAATTCGAACATACAATGTATACAATTTCCTACCCTCTCGACATAAAATAAACCCAGGTGGGTTGACATGCAATCAACAAATATACAAAGTCATTCAATAAAAAATCCTAGAAACAAAGTTTTCGTAATTTTTCAGGTTCTTCAACTTATTTTTTCTTAAACATTGACACTTTCTCAACCAAAGTACAATGGTGGAAATTGGAATTTTAGCATAAAGAGACTTACGCAACTATCTTTAGATAGAATTTTTTTATTTAATTATTTAACAACCGACAATTTAAAAAAAAAAATCTGTAAGCTTTAAAAGATCATATTTGATATGTCATTAAAATCAATCCATCAAGGCTAAAGAACACAGTCTGACCTACTATTCACCCATAGTATTTACTTCAGAATTGCTGCCTCACTACAGATGCTGCTTATTATCATACTCGGTACACTAGAAATATTTGTAGAGATATAAGAAAGTCATTCAATAAATAAGGTGAAACATTACCGAAGGAGTTAGCAATAGAAAGCACTGATTATAGTTGCACCTTTGTCAAGGAAATCAATATGCATAGATCCTTTCATGTCCCAGAAGATTGTCAGCATAACCTTCTTTGCTGACTGCTGCACCTGGAACTTTTTTTATCATAGAGTCGGTGTGTTTCCACTCCATAGAATATCTTTTTGAATGAAGCGGATTGTAGCAAACCCAGGTTTAGCCCATTGGTAAACATTTTTTGACTAAAAAATGCTTCTACATACATATCACACATTCTTCTGTAAATTGTGCATCATTTGCATTTCTCAAACAGCAAAAATTTGTTGACAAATCCCTACTGAAACATTCAGGACTTTGATGTGCTGCCATTTTGAATAGCCTCTAAACAAATATTTTTACAAGGTTAAAATAATTTTTGCTCTAAACCAATTCCAGACTATGCTGTTGACAGGAAAAAAATTTTTTTTTAAATTCCTCGTATTCATTGAACAACCCTTGTATATATAATAGGTCCCGTCTCAGTAAAAAAAATTTCCCAGTTGAGTCATGCTTTAGAAGGGACAAAGACTCGGCATGTTGCACATTTTGAGAAAAATATCTCTTTGAATATGAGATCTAGTGAAAAAAAAATTTGATTAAATATGTTGTACTAATCACATGCCCTACTTAATTTTATCAAGTTTTATTAGAATGACCTTCAGCTGTTATAAATAAGAGGCTCATTTGTTTTAGGAAATAACTTTGTATCAAACAATTCACTTTTGTTTTTGAGTAACCAACCTAAACCTCTTTTGGTAATGTAGACAACTCCACAAACACAAATCCAAATGACTCCATAGAATTAGTATTTATTATCATTTATTTATCAGAGAGTATTAACAATTACATTATTTTTTATTTTTTTTTTTTTTAATGGTTGAGTCTAATGTTCCGCAATATTTTAGTAATGAGAGGTATAATTCGATAGCTCAGGTTGCTTTTGTCAAAGTTATGAAGATGACAAACCACACTTGAATGTAAGATTGCAAGCTCACCTGATACTCTCTGGGTGCTACCCAAGTGAGATTTCTTCAGCCATCTAGTTATTCTATTATGATCAACTGGGCCTTTTGCATAAGAAATGTTTTTCATTGCTTTTGTAGCGTCATGGCTCAGTTCAAACTATTAAGTTTCCAAATTAGACAATATTGTGTGTTCAAATCTCACTTGGATTGTCAGTACACCAACATCCACAATAGTATCAACCACACTGGGTACCATCAATAGCTTGAACCACTTCAGTTACATGATATACCCGCTGCAAACTTGCACATACCAAAATATTGCAAAACTTTTTACTCATTCTTGTACATTGAACAATTCTACTTTCATGTTTTCAAAATTCATTGTTTTATTCCAATCACAATTTCTACAGATATGGCCAGCCCATTTCTCTGTCAAATATGAAATCTTCCCTAAAAAGAAAAAACAAAAAAAATAAGCAATATCATTAATAAAAGATCCAAACTCAGGATTTTAGGTATCTTTCTAAACTAACCAAACTTTGTTCCAAAAATTTTTTTCGCATTTACTATTTATGTGTCGATCAAATCCTGATACTTAAAATATGGTAAATGTATAAGTCGGTAAAAGTAATTTGTTAAATCTAACCCTGTAATTTATAATGTAAAAATTTGACCAAATTACTTATACAACTTGTTTTTAAACTAGAGATTATATTTATTTTTTGGACAAATATGAAACTATATTTGATATTTTGACAAGCACTGGACTATATGGACTAGCGTTTTGACAACTAAATAAGTTGGCGACCGTAGTCGAGTGTGACCAGAAGGCTCCCTTTTTCAATAGCTACTACACAGAGGTGTAGGGGAAGGCGCTACTCCTTTCCCTGGATTGCTCCACTTTACCCTCAATATGTACCTTATATTGCTGAGTGTTAAGCAAGGAGGTATCAAGTACCATTTTTAAAGTTTTTGGTATGACACAATCTGGGATTGAACCCAGGTCTCCTAGACCATTGGTGAACACTCTTACTATATTGACTAAGATTTTCAATACTAGATAACTATATTAACATTTTGACAACTTGTGGATGATACTGACTAACATTTTGACTACTAGAATAATCTGAAATTTTAACTACTATAGGAATTTATAAATATTTTGTATACTAGAGAATTATATCAACTAACATCTTCATTACTATAGGACTATACTGTATAATATTTTGACTTTTATAAGTGTATATGTTTTTGGGGTGCGGGTGGGTTATTTCATTTTGCTGAAAATTTTGATTAATATAAAGATACAAACAAAATCAATCCAACTTCTTAACTGCTAATCAATTATTGAATACCAATAAGTATCTTGGTTTCTAATATCTATTTTTTATGGAGAAAGTATTTTGATTGATTAATCCATCAGTATTTCTTCTGGGTTTCCTAATTTTATTTCATTTTCTTTGCAATTAATTAAGTTTTTACTGAACATTATTTTTACTTTAATTTGATTTTCTTTTCCCCGCATTTTTATAAGGTTTGACACTGTTTGTTGGCCTAGTTGGCTGGGGGTGCAGAATACACCGACAGTATTTTTGCTGAGGGGTAAGGCTCCCCCGAATGTGTGCCCTGGATATGACACTAAGCTATCTGATGGTGAGGCTTCAGTAATGCTGGGACTTTGGGGAATGTGGAGTACTCCTTCATTGCCATTGCTTCCAGGTCCACTCAAGCCCAGAGTGGTAGCACTTGATAGGGTCTTATCTATGGATCAAATGGAACTGTTTGATATATAAACTGTGTACTTATGCTAAACTGAATTGTTTGAAGTAGAACTGTTTGATCATTTAACTTTGTGTAAACAAATGACTGATGTTTAATTGAAGTGATACATTGCAATACTTGTAAACATTTGACTGTGTGCAGACAAATGATGAATAGTAAATAGAATTATTCATATTAGTTAAAAATAATTGAAAACATTTAATTATGAACCAAAAGAATGAGCTCAGGCTCATTTAAAAATGTTATTAACAAAATGTGTTCAGAAATCATATATTTGATATATCTGTATAAAAAGGATTTGGCATTAAATAACCAACAATGGTTGATATGCCACAAAACCAAACCAAACTCTGACATTTCATTTGTAATGCTATATCTGAAACTGAAATAGTTGACAAATTCATCTTTGCCTGGGTCAATGAAAAACAGGACCATATTTATCGGTTTAAAAAGCTGAGCATTTGTAGATGTCTACAAATAACCATATTACCATGACCAGTAAACAACCTCCCCCGCTCAAATCACTGACACCATTGTGTATGGGGGAACTAAATTTTCTCTTATTCTTTCATTAACCGAGGAATTCATCCATCCCACACTTTTACTTTAAGCATCTGACTGTGGGAGAAATATAAAGACTGGCTTTGTGTATATCATATTTACCAACCCCTCCGCTCAGGCAGGATATGACACAAGGTCATTTTTTTTTTAAGCGGAGTTTAACAGGTTTGAATTCAGAGCTTTCCTTCTCCTAGACTAGTTGCCTCACTAAGGCTGAAGAACCCAGTCTGCCCTACTATTTACCCATAGCTGGAGGAAGAATAATTGGATTCATACCTCTCCCAAGGGTATTAGTGCTATATGAAATGCTATCAGTCTCGTCCAGGTTTTGAACTCTTGTCGCCGTGTCCATAACCTACGACGATAACCATTACATCACGGGCACCTCCCTGGCTTTGTGTATATGTATGTTTACTATGATTGTAGTTGCATGAAGCTAAACAAGCTTAGAAAAAGAGTTGGAAAAGGCTCAAGTTTCAAAGAGATCCAGAAATTGGGAGTATAGAATCTAACCTAATTTAAGATTTAAGAAAATCTCTTAGTTTTATATAGGTTAGGGCCTCATCCAACCATGAGTCCTAATATATGTTATGTCTCGTTCCCAAATGTATATGTATACATATAAGTGTGTGTGTGTATATATATATATATATATATATATATATATATATGTGTGTGTGTGTCTGTGCATTTATAGTTTTTGATTATATATCCACAATCATATATGCAAAAAATTCAGTGTAATATGAATGCACCTATATATATATATATATATATATACACACACACACAAATATAATGAGAATTTGGGTACTGTGTATGTGTATGAAACCATAAGTCATCAGAAACAGGACATTATAGCAAAATTTTAATTAGGGCAATGTGCTTTAAATGGATTAAAAGAAAGAAGATTCCTGTGGAATTTGCAACTAAATGATAATTTTGTCGAATCTGCATTATTACTGAACATTTTTTTTTAATCATCCTAAATTTTTGTTACCATTAAGATAACTATGAAATGCTAATTAGAATCAAGCACTACTTCTTATATAGAAATATCAGGATCATCATGGACTACTGCTACAACAGAAACCTAAAAGTTTCACCAGTTGTCTTGCTCTGTAATACTTTCTAGTATATTTTGTTCTGATGTATGTGCATATAAGATACAAATGTGTGTGTGTCTGTAATTGTGCATATATATATTTTCTAAAAATACCTTTTTTGGTCAAATCCTTTTTATGGTGTTATAATGCATGTTCTATTTAAAGCTATTCTAAAAAAATTTAAGTACCACAGGAAAAAAAAGTATACACACACACACAAGTTTACACAAAAATTATGTCTTGTCTATGCTATTTTAGACATCCCCTCTCTCTCTATAGGGGATGTCTAAAATAGCATAGACAAGACATAATTTTTGCATAAATGTATGTGTGTGTGATATATATGAAGACATGTGTAAGAGAGGGAAATACACATTACTTCAAGTGTTTATTTGGGTGTTTATATAATAATATATATATGTGTGTGTGTGTATATATATATATATATATATATATATATATATATATATATATATATATATATACTCACACACACAATAAGAAGCAGAGATTTACTCATACATATACACAATCATTTCTGTGTGTATTTGTGTGTTTTCTTATCTGAACAGTTATTTCCTGTAGACAGAAGCCCCGAATATGTTCCATCATCTATTGTATTATTCTTAATAATATTATTTATTCACTTTATTTCTATTAAATCTGTTTTATCTATAGGTAAAACCTGGTGGATTTATTGAAACTCTTTTTGGAATTGTGTAAAAGTTTTTAAAAAAAACATTTAAGTGAAAAGCAGCAGAAAGCATTGAAAATGTTACAACTCAATTGGAAAAAAAAAAAATGTAAAAACTCTCTTTGGAGAATAAAAAAAAATGTTTTATCTTAACAATGTGATCATCTGACCAATGTTTTTCTTTTCCTTTTTTTTAAGTCAATAAACTTTTCTGTATTCTATGGATATTCAAAAATACTCTGGTGCATTTAAAACTATTAGATTTTTTTGTTTTTTGGCTGATTTTTACTTATTCGTTGCCTTTTAAAAGATAATCTGATATTTTTATTAGTTCTGTTTTTGTTATTCGTTAGATTACAGAATGGCTTTCATTTGAAACATTTCAAACATTATCTATGGCTTGATCCAAATATTTGAGAAAAAGACAGTATTTCTCAGTCAAATTCTGTGTCTTTCTATCAATTAATATATATTGATTGAGCAATCATATATATATATATATATATATATATATATATAGGCATTTGAGGTGTAACAGTTATTGTCACAGAGAATGGACATGTATTTCAGACAGCGTTGATACCCTTGAGAAAAGTACGAATGTAACTATTCTTTCTTCATCTGAGAGTAAATAGCAGGGTAGGCTGATCTCTTTGTATGCAACCAGTCTAGGTGAAGGAAAAATCTGCATTCAAACTTATTAAACTCTGTTTAAAAGTTGACTTTGTGTCATATCCTATATTAATGCTGAGAGTTTGGTGTGCATATATAATATTAAAATTCTTATATAGATTAATTCTTGTTTGCCCTCTCAGTGGAGCTTTAAATATATATGTTGGGTGACCCAAAGACTACCTTTTTTTTTTTAATAGCTACTACACTGAGTTGTTGGGGAGGGCACTACTCCTTTCCCTGGATTGCTGCACTTATCTTTGATCCATACTGTTGTGGACCAGTAAAAGGTCTGGAAGAAAGACACGAACTTGGGATTACATGAAACAAGTATATTAAACGAAAGTATAAATACAGTATAGTTAAAAGAGTGTTGAACTTCAGTCTGACTGCCAAAGTGTTAGGCTTGAGCTAACTTGGTATTTGTTATCCATCCCACCACCAGACAAGTATGGCACAAGGCCGTTTTTAAGGTGGGTCCAGTCGCAGGGCTGTAGCCAACTTGCATCCGGCATTGCCAAAAATATCTTCAGCCCTGTTGGCATTTCCCTTATTAGGGGTGCCTCAGGCACCAGGCAATAAACCTAACACTCCCATAAGGGGTAAAAACCTGGAGGGATGACCTCCTGAGGAAATGTTAAGTCAACAAGCCAGCACTTGGCCGGATCCACACCTGAGTCAAACATGGCCGACCAAGGCTGGAGTTAACGCAGTATTTGTTATCCGTCTCACCACCGGACAAGTATGGCATAAGTCCATTTTTAAGGTGGGTCCAGTCACAAGGCCGTAGTCTACACGCATCTGGCATTGCCAAAAATGCCTTCAGCCCCATTGGCATTCATCTTATTAGAGATGCCTCAGGTGTCAGGCAATAAACCTAACCCCTCGTAAGAGGGTAAAAGCCTGGTGGGATGGCCCCCTGAGGCTGGAGGAAATGCTAAGTCAACAAGCCAGCACTTGGCCGGATCTGTGCCCGAGTCAAACATGGTTGACTGAGGCTGGAGTTAACTCAACACCGAGATGAATATTCTCCCGGTATTCATTGTAATAGGAAGAGTTCATTATAGTCCATAAGGTAGGTACCATAACACATACCTTTATACTACTGAGTGTTAAGCAAGGAGGCATCAAGTATGATATCTTTGTTTTTAGATTGTCGTATGACTAGACCTGGGATTGAACTCCACTCTTTCGGTCCATTGGCAAACACTCTAACCATTATTCCTCACAAAAAGGGGTGTTTTGTTATGACATTAAACCATATATATAATTTTTGTATTTTATTCGTAGTGGTTCAATTATCAGTGTTCATGACTACATAAAAATTCGTCTTTATACACATTATCAATTTGAATGGAGAATAAGTATATCCATACATACATGTAGATTTACTCGTGTATTTCAAATTGTCAAAGTACTCAAGAAAAATAGTAATAAGACAATGATGATGATGATAAGGCACTCCTCTTCCTCAAGGACAATATAGAACAGGAAGTGGAAAGGACAAGCTTCTGATGTCTTGGGAAAAAAATCTAAAGAAAAGTAACACCTGGTTCTCTTAAGCTTACTTGATAACATACTTCCGTCTTAAAGGAAAAACTGTCCATTGCTTGGAAAAACCATCGATTCCTATCAATAATGCTTTACTTTGCTATGTCCACACCTGTTGAGTAGAAAAGACCAGGTTGTTCAAATATTTTCAGGGACAATATTTACCAAAGTCGGATCATTTCTCTGTTAGGTATTTACTATCTATGTCCAATAAGAGTTGTTATTTACTATGACTGGCTTAGTTTACCACACTTGTCTTATGTTGTTACCTTCTATTTCTAAATGGTCACCCATTTAAGTGTTGAGCAGGCTTAGTTCTTCTTAACTTCTGTTCTTTCAGTATGATAGAACTATATGATAATAGTTGTTAAATTTCTTGTCTGAAATATACATTTAAATGTAGCGACCATTCTTTTTAAAGTACAGAGTGGTTCGAAAAAACCTGGTGCATTTTAAAAAGTCATAACTTTCTTGTCTTTAATTTGATTTTTTTTATATTTGTCCAGTATTATAAATATCTTTGCAAATGGAAACGTTGAGTTAAAGAGAGGAAGAATAAACTTAAGCAATAGAATTTTACTCTTCAACTGATAAAAGATACTGAGTCACCCCCTTTTTATTGTGAAGAATCCTCCAAGTACAAACGTGATAAAGGACTTCGTGTACAGATTTAAAAACTTGTGCCACAGTGACAGACCACCCACAAAGTGGTCATTGCAAAAGTGTTTGCACAGAGGCTGCAGCACAAGCTCTTTTTATGCATGAGTCAGTCATTTATGCCTTCCACGCAAAACAAATCTATAATTGAACTGATTGATTGATTTTTAACAGCATGTCTTGTCATTTGGAGTTATTTAATGCTGAGCGGTTAGAGAATCATATACATTTTATATTTGTATATACATTTTCTTTTTTTTTTCCTTTTTTTTTTTTTTTAGTTTCTTAAGTTTTTTTTTTGTTTTTTTTTCACATATCAAAATCCTCTGGGATTATTTATAACTGCTTTGGATGTTTATGCCAAAAATTTTCTCCAGAAACAAAATGTCAAGTATGTTGACAAAGCTGTTAACTGTTTATTCAACTGTTTGAATGCTTGTTGGTAGGGAAGATATTTTAGTCAAGTCCTCACTCTCCAAGGACCAATATTAGTATATCGGTGATATACTAACACTGAACACAACAAATAGAAAGACGAGATAAACTCATTTACACATACAAAAATATTTAACACTTAATTTGTACAGTATGTATACCAGTGATATTAAATGATAGATGAACCCAAATGTGTTCCAATAGTGAGCATTATATGCATAATGTTCCTTGAACAAGCAGTATGTAGAAGGGGTACAAAATAACAAAAGGATTGTTTGATGAGTGTAGGTAATATATCTATCCATCTTTACTGTTCTTGAACAGTTGGAGATAATGTCTAAAAAAATATGCCATTTCTCTAAGGGAGATAATTATGGTATCCTACACTAACATATGAGGTACCTTCTTTTTTAAAGAAAAGTTAAAAAAATAACCTGATATTTGGGTATGAAGAGGGATTAAGGTTGTGAATATCACTGTAACACATACATTTTACTTATCCTGATGACCCTAGAATGAAATGTATGTTTTTTTAAATGATTTAAACTTGTTTTGTTTTGAAAATCTTTAAATTATATATATTATTCTAATAATAAAGAAAAAAAAATGTCACCCTCAATCTCAGAGGCAAGTTTGGTTGGTTGGTTTGCTTTAGCGTATATCAACTCTTGTTCGATTATATAATACTGAAGTCTGTTTTTGTAGGCAACTATCTAGTTACAAATAACTATTTCTATTTAATGATATTTTGTTTGCACACAGTTATATGGTTTGAAATATTCTTATCTAATACTGATAATTTTCAAATCTATTTGACTCATAAATGGGAACCTAACTGGTACTAATATGCCAAGGTCAAATTGGACCTGGAAGTAAAAGGTAACTCTACCCTCTCCAGACCAGAAGCTCCGCCCTCAGATAAAGTTTTGTGTCATACACTGGACACTTGAGGGCAGGTCTGATCAAAACAATGAACATAATTATGATTTAATCATCAGCTATATATCAAATCCTTGGTATGACTGCATTTAGTCATGAATTTCAAGTTCTCAAGCTCTGAGAAGTGTGGATTACCACTTTCTTGCCATTTCTCCCGGATCTAGAATGGTTGTACTCAAGATGCATTTTTTTTTTTTTTTTTTTTTTGCAGGAGGTATCTTACCCCTGTATAGAGTTGGCATGTAGTAAACCCAATCCACCAGATATTGTCTTATTGGTCTGAGATCAGTTTGCTAAACTGAATTAGCTGAATTAGAACTGCTTGACTAAACTGAATAGCTTGAAATAGAAATGTTTTTCACAGTTAAACTGTACTCATGCTAAACTGAATTGTTTTAAATAGAACTGATTATTTACATAAAAATGGATTTCACATTATATAACCTACAAAGGTTGATAGGCCATAAAACCTAACCAACCAACCAACTGAGATCAGTTTGCTAACCATTGTGCAATAACAATGTCCTCCTTTAGTTAGTTACTGAGCTTAGTTAGCTTGGCACAAGGCAAAAATGTGAAGTGCTCAGTGAAGATGAACTCACAATAATAACAATATGTAGGAATTTTTATGTACCCCAAAAAGCCTGTTTTATTCCTACGTTTTGTAAAAGAATAAACTGTACTCAACCAGCAGAAGAGATTTGGGTGAGAGCTTTTGAAGAAAGGAAGACAAACTACTTTTACATGCTGCAAAATTTATATACAATAACAACAACAATAAACGGGTTTTACACCAAATGGAATAAACAACGAATGTGTAAGTAACAGTTCAAAAAAGAGTTCACAAGGTGTAAGATAAAGTATGGTTAGGTATTGTAAAGTTGAGATAGGTTTTATAAGGTTTGTGAAGGTAAAGTGGGTTTGATAAGGTTTGTGAAGGAGGGTGAAGTAGATAAAGTGGGTTTGCGGATAAAATTCCATGCTGGAACTTAACTGTGTGTGTCCTGTTCCTTTTAACTCAGCACGTGTATTTGTTGCTCTTGAGTCCTGGCTGTGGTGGAAGGTACCAAATACGTGTGCCGTCAAGGGGCTGCTACAAAAAGGATCTGTTGCTAACAGTTGTGGGAGTGGAACCAGAAGAGGGAGAAACTCCAGTGGAGCTACTTTTTATAATGGACACCACGTGACCCCAAGGGGCTGCTGCTGTTCGGTGATACAAGATCACCAGTTCCTTACCAAAATTTCATCACAATGATCTGTGAAACTAGCTTAATTGGATCTCAGTGAAAAGATACTTACATCTTCATTCTTATAACTCACATGAAATTCATGTACTTTATAATGAGGCGTGATACTCTAGCAGCTTAAATTTTTATATTGGAACTCACTTAAGTTACCACTCTTCTGTAGTGTTTCCAAAAGTGTGTTCTCAAGGATGCCCATGGTTCCAAGAAAAAGATTCTCAGGTTAGAAAATATCTTATAGATATAGTAGTCACCATTTTCAAAATATCTATTTGCAATTGCACAGTCGGTTGGGGCTGTAGAATACACTGACTGCACCTCTGGAGAGGGGTAAGACTCCCCCCTCGCCCGCCAATAAGTGTCCTGGATACTGTAGGATTTGTCAGGTCGCGTAAGATAATTAGTTGCGATAGCTAAGAGCAATCAGCCATGAAGACAGAAAGCTAAGCATTGCTGCTACTGAGGAATGGGAGCTATTTATGGTGCTTTGGTGCATCCCATTGTGTACAAGTGGACGATTCTATTGCATGGGTCGTGGTTGGCTGCTGGTAAGTGAAAGTATTTCATTATAAAAACCAGCTTCAGTTTAGGGGGTCCTTGTGGTGTAATGGTTAAAGTGATGGACTGTAGAATTGTAGTAAGCAAGTTCAAATTCCAGTTGCGCTATTACGATCACTTTCGGGTAAATACCCTTGGGAAAGGTATGAACCCCCTTATCCTCCCAGCTATGGATTAAATAGTACCACAACTGTTCTTCTAGGACAATGGTTTTGGTATTAAATAACCTTCAACAAGAATTCATCATCATCATGTCGTGCTGGTAGCACAGATATCCCTGACCCTCTCTCGCCACTTTTCCCTATCGTTCATCGCCTCTGGCAGGTCTTCTGGACTACATTCCGTATCCTCACATAGTTGCTGAATGTATGTTTGTGCTGCTTTTGCTCGGCCATGTGTGGGGGTCCATAAGAGTACATCACTTATGAGTTCGTCCCTGCTTCTCCAGCAGTGTCCTGCATGTCTGGTTTGTCTAACTTGAATAGTTTTCGTGATAGGAGGCAGGTGGCCGTACAGTTGGTGTCTTGTGGGGTGTTGCCGCCAGGACTTATTCAATATTGTTCGCAGCATTCTTGTGTAATTGCCATCTAGCTTCTTCTCCAGCTGTTTTGTTAGAGTCCATGTAGTGCATCCATATAGCACTATCAACGCGACCGCTGCCTGGAAGAAACTGCGTTTCATTTTATCGGTTAGGTCTAATTTCCATATAATCAATAGCCTATTGATAGCTGTACATGTCTTTGTTAACATCGTGTCGATGTCCTTTTCGGTTGATGCGATGCTGCTACCTAAGAATTACATCGGCATTAAATAACCTACAAAGAGTTGATATGCCATTAAACAAAGAAACCAAACCAAACCAGCTTCAGTTTAGCATTGTTAGAAAGACTGCACTGAGCTACAACCTGCCAGCTGGATGCTTTACAGAGGTATGTGTTATTGTAATTCTACAGATACGACACTAAACAGTCTGATGGTGAGGTTCGAGTGATGCTGGAGCTTTGGAGAATGCCATTGCTCCTAGGTCCACTCTGGTGGCACCTGATAGGGCCATATCCATGGGTTAAATAGAACTGCATATTTATGCTAAACTGAATTGTGTGAATTAGAACTGTTTGACTAAACTGAATACTTTGAAATAGAAATGCTTTTGACAATTAAACTGTACTTACATTTAAACTGCGTGCTTTTGCTAAACTGAATTGTTTGAAATGGAACTATTTTTGACATTGAAAGTGTACTTACACTTAACTGAATTGTTTAATATAGAACTGATTTGTCATTTAACTGTGAGTAAACAAAATCTCTATTTATACTAAACTGAATTAGCCGAATTAGAATTGTTTGAATAAACTGAATAGCTTGAAATAGAAATGTTTTAGACAATTAAACTGTGTACTCATGTTAAACTGAATTGCTTGAAATAGAACTATTTGCATAAAAATGGGTTTGGGATTAAATAACCTACAAAGGTTGATATGCTATAAAACCCAACCAACCAACCATCTATTTGCAAAATTTGATGAATCGTGTCTATCTGCTATTAAAAGCAGTTTTAAAAAATTCAACTCTAAGATAAAATCTCATAATATTAAACTGCTTTAAAAATTAGCTGAGGTTCTGCAATCTTTAGAAAATCATATAAAGGTTCTTAGATAAAATATGCTTGAGAAACTTTGATATCAATCACTGGTCCCATTACCTGGTTTTGTTATAGAGGTACAACTCATGTACCATGTCTTGGGCAGAAATAGCCTAGCAAGTGACCATCCTTCTCTAGGTGTACAACTGGTTTGAATTTTTGTTTATATAAAGGTTCTTAGATAAAATATACTTGAGAAACTTTGATATCCATATTTACCCAACCCCCCCGCTCGGGCAGGATATGACATGATATCTTATTCTTTCATTAACCGAGGAATTCATCCATCCACACTTTTACTTTAAGCATCTGACTGTGGGAGAAATATAAAGACTGGCTTTGTGTATATCATTATTCCCAACCCCTCCACTCAGGCAGGATATGACACAAGGTCATTTTTTTAAGCGGAGTTTAACAGGTTTGAATTCAGAGCTTTCCTTCTCCTAGACTAGTTGCCTCACCAAGGCTGAAGAACCTAGTCTGCCCTACTATTTACCCATAGCTGGAGGAAGAATAATTGGGTATTAATGCAATGGGAAATACAGTCAGTCTTGTCCGGGATTTGAACTTGTGTCGCCGTGTCCATTTCCTATGACAATAACCATTACACCACAGGCACTGGTCCCATTATCTGGTTTTGTTATAGAAGCACTACTCATGTACTATGTCTTGGGCAGAAGTAGCCTAGCGAGTGACCACCCTTCTCCAGGTGTACAACTGGTTTGAATTTTGGTTTCGTTTGATGACAAATCAACCATTGTAGGTTATTCAATAATAAATCCTGTTTTCATATATATATATATGTGTGTGTGTGTGTGTTATTTGTAAATTTTGTTGATAAAATTCTTAAATAAGCTTGAGCTCTTTTTTCCACACAGTTAAATGGTTTCAAGATTGCCATATAATAGTCACGATTTAAGAACAGTCATTTGTTTGTGCACAGCTTATTCCATTTGACCTATAGATAGGACCCTTTCAGGTGCCACCACTCCAGGCTAGAGTGAACCAGGGAGCAATAGCAATAAAGGGGTAATCTATATTCCCCAAATCTTCACGGCTGGAATCTCACCATCAGATTGTTTAATGTTATATCCAGGACACTTGTTGGAGGTGTCTTACACTTATGCAGAGATGCAGTTGGTGTATTCTACAGCCCTAACAAACCCTACCCCCCCAAAAAAAAACAAACCCATCAAAAGAAATAATAGTTGACAAGGTTTAATCTAAAGTAATGAAGAATAAGTAAAGGATGTGACCAATAGTTGTTGAACGTCGGTTGAGTTTGCAGGGCAGACCTCATTATCTGGTCAGCACCTCAAGAATACATACAATGCATTTCACCTGCAACTGCTGAAGGCTTTAGCTGAAATCGAGGAATAATATTCACCTTCTCCTGGCAAACCAAATTAATTCTGTAAATCCAATCAGCATTGATTATTTCAGTCCAGAAAAATTAATTCAGTTTGTGGTGATTTTTAAAAATGTCGTGTGGTTGGCACGGGGTTTGGGATCTCTAATTAAATTTCCCCACATGATTTGATTACCCAATACTGATAATTCCCCCTCAACAGCTTATCAAAA
Source organism: Sepioteuthis lessoniana (assembly GCA_963585895.1). NCBI lineage: Eukaryota > Metazoa > Mollusca > Cephalopoda > Myopsida > Loliginidae > Sepioteuthis > Sepioteuthis lessoniana. The sequence goes on from CAUZXS010004999.1 coordinate 55,499, forward strand.
TCCTTTAGTTATTTTCTTGGATATTACCTGCACTCTTTGGAAAATCCTGAATATATCTCTTCTCCTCCAGCCTTGTATATGGGTAAAATATTAGGGTAGGTCTGGTTCTCCAGCATTGATGAGCTATTAATCCCTCTGCAACCTTAGATAATCAAATACTTGCTCATTCAAATATGTTCTGTAGCTTTTATCCTATAGGAAGAATTGGTTATAAGTATTTGAACAAAAATTTGTTTTTAAGTAGTATACTCTGTCTCTTTCTCTCAGACTCGTATATATGTAGATATATAATATACTGAGTGGTAGCTAGCATGATGAGAAAAGAATAAGAAACTTTTTTAAATGTTACCCTATAAAAATTACTGATCATAAATATTTGAACAAGCTTAGAATCTGTTTTTTGGGTTTTTTTTTTTTTCTTTTCTTTTCTTTTATTGCGAAGAATTGTAGAAGCCATTAAAGATTTTAAACTGTAAGAAAGTGAAATTTTAAACTGTGAGAAATTAAAATTATCTGACAAGTTTGACAAATCTTCCCAATAACAAAATAAATTTACTTTCTAGATCCCTTTTGATCAATTCTGAACAAGATTTTAGGAGAATAGAAATATTTTTTACCATTTAACAATCTGATGTTATCAAAAAAAACAGTTTACGAAAAGATGACATACCCAGTGTGGCAAACTGAGCACGTTTATACTTGATGCGTGAAATAAGCGGTAAGCTTAAGAGAGAGAAGAAACATAACCACCCTAACATCTAAATTTAAGATAAAATGTGGTCTTGAGCGGGATAAGTCATCTTCTCTTCAACAAAAACGTTTTCCCAAAATAAGAAACTACAAAATATGAATAAGGAAAATTACAATAAAATTTGATTATCTTTGTGTAATGTTCCTATATTTAAATAAAGTGGTTAGAAGTAAAATTTTAGTTTTTTTTCAAATATTTCAGTAGTACTACTGAGAGTAAAAAAAAAATAAAAATTGAGATTTTAATATGTATATATGCAGCAATATACATGCATATATGTTTATTTTTCTGGGCATCTATGATTGAAATTGAAGCTATAAAACCTTCAGGAATAATTTCTGTTTTTTCATATTTATTCTATTTTTAATTTTACGTTTTTTTCAATATTTTTATCATTTTTACTTGATTAAAGGCCAACTTGAGCAGCCATTAAGTTCAATTTTGAATCACCTCATATCTATAGATTTTATTTTATTATTAATTGCAAATAAATAAATGAGGAGTGAATATTCTACAATTAGCAATTAAGTTATTTCTTATTAAGAATTATGAGTGAGATAAATGTGAATGCTGACAAATATTATTATTATATGACTGGATTCTTTAGTTTTGATAAGGCAACCAGTCTCGGAAAACTGAATTCAAATCAGGTTTACTCTGCTTCAAAATTGACTTTGTGTATTATCTTGCCCATGATGGAAGGGTTTGATAAATACATACTTCACTGGTCGCCAGTCCTTGTTAAGAGTTGCTAGAGGTTCATTTACCCTCTTTTTAAAATCCTGCTGGGTATGTTGCCTTACCAGCTAAAAGGATCAAATTCAGTTTTTCTTTTATCAAAAGTAGAGGACCCAAAACCCAGCTTTATACTACTTAAAAAGTCACCTTGTGTCTGCTTGTGGAGGAGGGGATTTGGAGAATAAATATACTATTATTATTTAGCACATTGGATTGATAACTGCTTTATTTAAGTTAGCAAGATTTTTTATTATCAATGCAATAGCATAAAGATACTCTAAAAAGCCCTTTTTGGTCTTTTTTGGTAATATATATATATATATATATATATATATATATATATATATATATATATATATATATATATATATATAACAGTCCTAAATATTATCATTACATGTCAATTCATTTTTTTTTTCTCCATTGTTATTGAGTACAATTCTATTTTTGTTCTTTTTTTAATGATTGTAGTAACTTAGATTGAAAAACTGGATCATTATAACATCAATATTTTTTGCTAATTTTTTTATTTTTAAATTTATTACTTGTACAAATATACAAGTACCTGAACACAGGTATGGATCCATCCTTACCCCTACTCGCTATGGGTAAAAGGTAGAGCAGACTGGGTTCTTCAGTTTTGGTTTGGCAACCAGTCTAAGAGAAGGAAAACTGAATTCAAACCAACTTTATACTGCTTAAAAATTGACCTTGTGTCACATCCTGCTTCTGGTAGACCACAAGCAGGATGTGACACAGTCGGTTTTGGTAAATAAATATGCTAATATTATATTGTTGATTAGATTGATAACAATCTTATTTTCTAAGCAGGATATTTTTCATAAGAGCATTAAAATTCTCTCTGAAGGCATTTTTCCTGCTTTTTGCGGGGAGAGTGTAATATGTATACAAAAGTTACAAATATTAACATTGTGCATTAGTTCTTCTCATTATAATTTAGTAAAATTCCTTTTTTTTTTTTTTTTTTCTAATATTGCAGTAACTTAGATAGAAAAAGGCATCATTATTACATCAAATATTTAAATTTTTATTCAACTTGAAAATTTTGAAAATTATTCATTCCTTTGTATAAGTATACAAGAACCTGATGACTGGTTTATTAGCCTTTCATTCAATTTACCCACCACAGTCATAATGTGTGCGTGTTTATGTGTGGATCTAGACTCTGTCTTCTCTCTCTCTCTCTCTCTCTCTCTCCAGATGGTTTCAGAATTGCTGCTGACTTTGCTGACATCATTACCTCCTCCCATCATTCTATTCCTCACTAATTCTTGGAGCAGGCACAGATGCTGCTGCTGCTGCCACAAATATCCTGGTGTCTGCTGCTTTGCTTCGAACCAGTCTATTTTTACCATCGTGGCCGTCTGAAAATAGATTCACGATTCCATTTATAGTTTGTATATGCTTAAATAGGCAATAGGTATCAACTCTTTTTCTACTTGTAGACATTTTCTCTTTTCTCGCTCTGACCTGTTGTCTGTCGACTGGCTAATGAAGGAGGTGGGGTATTTTATTTTATTTTTTTTATTTTTTATTTATTTTTTTTTTTATTCAGATTAATTCTCCAGTCTGGAATTATTATGCTAATGATTTTGTTTACTCAAACATTTATGTACAGTTAATTGTATTTCCTATGATTTCTCCCAGGATTTTTGCCTTGTTAATGGGGGGGGGTTAAAATATACTGAGTGTATCTTCCAGCTGATGAGTAGGACCAACCCCTCTAGAAAAAAAGAGGATTTCCTGGGTATAGTAAATACATTCTTTAATGGAATCAGTTTTGAATTACTGATATTTATGTGTCAGTAGTGTTTGCCAATGGCCTGGCAGACTGGGGTTCAATCCCAGGTCAAATCATACCAAAGACTTTGCTTAACACTCACCCTTGATGCATAGCTTATAATGATAAAGTGGAGCAATCCTGAGAAAGGAGTAACACCTCCCCAACACCTCAGTGTAGAAGCTAATGAAAAGGGAGCCTTCAGGTCACCCTCTACTACAGTCACCAGCTTTACTTAAACTCGCTGTAAATTATATGGTTGAAGATAGCTATATCAAATACACATACATGCACATGTAGGGTCTTCTGCTAAATGAGTTCATTTCTTTCTGATTGGCCCATCAATTATTGCTGAGCAGAAATCCAAGATACACCTTTTATCTTTTTTACCTAGTTCCTAAAAAAAAATGACATGGGTTGTGCATTGTTTTGCTTTGGCTATTTTTTGGGAGGGTTTTTATTTATCTATTTTTTAAGTTGTGCACAGAGAAAGAATAAAGATGATGGCAAACACTAGATAGCTATTTTACCATTTGGCATATTTTGAGTTACAGATTATTAGCTATCACAGTTTATTTCAAGATCTGAACTTTAAAAAAGGTCCCACAGTTGGAAGTGAATATAGAAGATATCTGTTTAATGATATATAAGGCGTTTGGGGGCAATGGATATCTTCATAGGGAATGGATATGGTGATCTGAGTTCAAATCCTAGATAAGGCTGTTTGCTTTTCACATGGCTGTAATACATTACAGAAAGGTTTGAATCCAACTATTCTCCCTCCAGCTATGGGTAAATAGTTGGGCAGACTGGGTTTTTTAGTCTTGTTAAGGCAACCTGTTTAGAAGGAAAGTTCTGAATTCTAACCTATTAAACTTTGCTTAAGAAATTGACCATGTATCACATCCTGCTTGTGCAGAGGAGTTGGTAAATACATACATATACATTTGTATATGTAGTGCTCTGCAAGTGGGGCTTAGAATATGCTGACTGTACCCCATGTCAGGATGTAAGACCTCCCTCCCAAAAAAAAAAAAAGGGGCTGTCCTAGGTATGACACTTAATTGTGAGGCCCAAGTTTTGGGGAGTGAGTAGTACCACTTCAAGTCCATTACTCCCAGGTTCACTCTTACTCAATGCTGGAGTACCTGTGAAATCCTCATCCATTGGTCAAAGGGATCTATTTAAAAATTATTCATTATTAGAAAAGAATACTTGATATCATGCAGAAAAAACAAATCTCCTAAGAAATGACACAAAAAATATAAATAAAGTAAAGTTGGTGTCCATAGTTGAGTGATCTGAAGGCTCCATTTTCAATAGCTATTACACTGAGATGTAGGGAAGATGCTACTCCTTTCTCTGGATTGATCCTTACCTTATAATGCTGAGTGTTAAGCAAGGCAGTATCAAGTATCATTCTTTTTTGAGTCTTTTGTATGACTCGACCTTGGATCGAACCCTGGTTTCCAGACTCATTAGGCCAATGGCCCAGTGTAAATATAAATAATGAAAGCAATTCTCTTACCATTTGGCATAAAATAACCCAAGATTGGTTGACCTGCTATTAAAATCATTTTGTCAATATATTCAAAGAAGGTTGTATTCAAAATGTTGGGATCCATTATACTATGTTATTTAGATTTGTATTATATTGTTTTTATGAGTATTTTTGCTGTTGGGGTCTTTAGTCAGCTTCTGATGTAAATTACAATTGGTGATCATTGCATTATAATTACTTTGTCTGTTAACCTCTCCAATTGCTAACTTATACTAAAATTACAAATTTTAGCAACAGGAAGTAGATGAATCTCTGTAATACACTTTGAATTTTACATGTTCATTGATATGACTGTAGCATAGAAACTCCATGAGTGTTGGTCTCGTCTTTAGTTTAGTTTCATTGTATAGCAACTATTGTTGGTAATTTAATGTCAAATCCCGTTTTTAAATATTTATTAAATATATGATTTGGAAATGTTGTGATGCTGACCAAAGAAAAACAGAACACAAAAGGTTTGATAGAAAAAAATATATATTCAAGTAACAGAAACAAGATATAAGTAAACCTGGTAAAACAATAGTTAGTTGGTACTATTTACCAACCCCTCCGCTTGGGCAGGATATGACACAAGGTCAATTTTTAAGCGGAGTTTAACAGGTTTGAATTCAGAGTTTTCCTTCTCCTAGACTAGTTGCCTAACCAAGGCTGAAGAACCTAGTCTGTCCTACTATTTATCCATAGCTGGAGGGAGAATAATTGGATTCATACCTTTCCCAAGGGTATTAGTGCTATGTGAAATGCAATCAGTCTCGTCCAGGATTTGAACTCGTATCGCCGTGTTCATTTCCTACGGTGATAACGACTACACCACGGGCACCTCCAATAGTTAGTTGGTAGAAAGCTGAGGGTCCAGTGTAGTAGTGACTATCTGTGTCCACTATGCAAATCAGATCATACATGGTTGTGTCATGCTGATTAGTGCACTCCCTCTGACGTTCTCGTTGACATGTATTTATGGAGGTGGGTGAGTCCATTATGTATGGAGTACAAAAGTAAACAAGAAGCAGAAGGTACCCCGCAAAAACAATTACCAATGCCAACTACATAGCAATACTGGCAAATATGCCCAACTAAGCAGAAACACTACTGCATAGTTTGGAACAAGCTGCCACAGGCATTGGCCTCCATGTCAATGCACACAAAACTGAATATATGTGCTTTAATCAAGCAGGCGACATTTCCACTCTAGACAGAACCTCTCTGAAACTGGTAGACAAATTCACCTACCTAGGAAGCAGCATCTCATCAACCAAAAAAGACATCGACACCCGGCTAACAAAGGCATAGACAGCTATTCATAAGCTATCGATCCTATGGAAATCAGACCTGACCGATAAAATGAAACACAGTTTCTTCCAGGCAGCAGTCATGTCGATACTGCTGTATGGATGCACCACTTAGACGCTAACTAAATGGCTGGAGAAGAAGCGAGACGGCAAGTACACAAGAATGTTGCGAGCAATATTGAATAAGTCCTGGTGGCAACACTCCACAAAGTACCAACTATATGGCCACTTGCCTCCCATCAGGAAAACTATCCAAGCTAGACAAACCAGACGTGCAGGACACTGCTGGAGAAGTAGGGACGAGCTCATAAGTGATGTACTCCTATGGATCCCCGCATATGGTCGAGCAAAAGCAGGACGACCAGCTAGAACATACATACAGCAGCTCTGAGGGGATACGGGATGTAACCCTGAAGACCTGCCAGAGACGATAAATGATAGGAAAAGTGGCAAGAGAGGGTCAGGGATATCTGTGCTAGTGGCACAACATGATAATGATGATGACAACAGTAAACACATTTTTTTAAATACTCACAGATGATCAAACCGTTTCACTTTTAACAATTCAATTCAGCATAAGTTAACAAAGTTAAATGGTTTCAAGTATTGCTATGTATCACTAACAATTAAACAGCAGGTGTTTATTTACACAGTTAAGTGATCAAACAGTTAAATTTCAAGCAATTTAATTTAATGTGTCATTTATTTGCACACAGTTTAAATGTCAAACAGTTTTATTTGACTCATAGATAGGATCCTATCAATTGCTACCACTCCGGGCCAGAGTGGACCTGGGAGCAATGGCAATGAAGGGAAACTCTGCATTCCCCAAAGCTCCAGCATTACTGGAGCTTCACCAACAGATTATTTAGTCTCATATCCAGGACCCTTGTTTGTCTTACCCCTCTTTAATTGGGGAAAAATAAAATTGAATACAACTATAATTGAAGTCTTAATGCCTTGGAAAAGTTGGTCATAGACAAAACCTGGTTCTTTGTTGAAATTTGGTAGGAAGATGAAGTGAGACATGTCCACAGAACATGTTCTTTCTTAAAATGGTCATTTCCACATATGTAAATCTGATTCCTGTTTCATTGGTTGGGAGTTCATCAGCCATTATTCATTTCAGGGGCCACTTGAGTCTCTAAAAAAAACAGCTTCACAATCAGTAAGGTTCTCTTATACCTGTTTCTAATTGATTATATCACCTTGGTACAGCGGCTTAGAATACACCTACTTACTGCATCCCTTACAAAGGAGTAATTTCCCCCTCTCCTTAAAAAGAGGTGTCCTTGGTATTACCTAAAACTCAATTTGGCAGTGAGGCTCCTATTATGCTCTGGGCAATGTAGAGTACATTTTCATTGACATTACTTCCGGAGTGGTTAAAAGATTTGTTTAAAAAGATATTTGTATTCAATGGGACCATGTGCAAAAAAAGAAAAAAGGAAAACTTAGCAAAAATGTAAATATGAACATACAGTGAATGATTCCCTAACCTCTCTGGATAAAATAGCCCCAGATGAGTTGACATGACATTAAAATCAGATTTTCTTTTTTCCTTGCTCCAATAGAAGAATTACGATAAATGAAAAAAAAATATTACATCCATCTTTCAGTGCAATTGGTTGACCAATAATTGCTCTATGGAGTGTAATGGTTAGTAACCTGGGTTATCAGACTATTGTTTGTGTATTTGATTCTCACTGAATGCTCAATGTTTCTTGCCATGTGCTGCAACTAAGCCAAGCTTAGTAAATAACTACCAGACCCTAAAGGTAAAATAAATTCTTATGAGATGTAACCATCAAATACAGCATATGATCAGTTTGTAAATAGTTGCAAGTAGATTTTACAAGGTACACCATGAAGATGGCCTTGTGCCAAAAATAACCAGATCAAACAATCTACTCCACAGTTAACTCTCGTTAAGGAAACATAAACACAGAGAAATAGATTATGAATGTTGTGACCTTTTACTGATTTTGTTTTTTTTCTGTCTGTTTTTGCTAGGATGAGTGTTGTATCAGTGTAAATCCAATTAAATGTACTGTGTGTTTTAAAAGATTTGATATAATCTGAGGTGTACAGTGCATTTCAGAAATATCAACATCGTTCTATTATCTAATAACTTGACCAATTCTCATTCAGATGATCTCAAATTTTTACAGCACGTATAAAAACAACTCAAAATTCTACATGTAATGTTTAAATGTCTTTCCTTTTCCAGTGAATGGCATCTCCATACATAGAAAAGTAAAATATTAAACCTAGGAATTTGTGTGATATCTCCATATGCTGTAAAAATATCAGATCATTTGAATGAGGATAGGTCAACTTATTAGATTATGAATGATATCCATTTTTCTAAAACATCTTGTATAATAAGAATTTAAATAATAATCACTATATAATTTATCCTTATAAATAATAATCACTATATAATTTAAATAATAATCACTATATAATTTATCCTTATAAATAATAATCACTATATAATTTAAATAATAATCACTATATGAGGATTAGTAAATTATTACTCGCTCTTCTGTTAGATTTTTCTCTTCAGTCATTTTAATATAATAGAAAAAGTGTAACCAGAAATGAATAAATCACAGTCTAAAGATGAATACCTATCTTACGATGGACTCTTCCATCAATTATAGTATATACAAGGTTCCAGAGGTTCTGAAACTGTTAGATTTATCACACAGTTTTTGTTTTAGAGGTGAGAGATTATGTAGTTTCAGCCATGTATTTATATAAACCTCAGCAGCAGGTTGGTACAAAATAGGCCGCAAACTTGTCACTCTGAGAAAGATACATGGCTTTTATTTCAGAATTATTCATCTCCTAGATTGTGTGACAATCATGGCTAAAGAGCAGTCTACCTGCTCATGGGGTGAAATAAAATGCACCAGACATCAGATTGTGTTCCCCATCAAGTTTGTTTGAATAATGGAATATATATATATATAGTCAGATGTCCTGAAGATCCATTTAGGTGAAACTGAGGTAGATTTTTTTTCTGACTCTGCAGGCATTCATATTTCACTTTACTAAGCATATTAAGCACTCGTATATTTAGCTTAAGGAATTCTGTTGGTGTTTTCTCTTTTGGCTAGGCATGCATTATTGCTGGATTATTTCAAAGTAGTACATTTGCCTTTAGTCTTTTTATTATTATTAGTATTATAATTTTTTACAGAATTTTTTCTGCATATACCAATTTGTATAATATTTTTTTAATGTACTATCTTTTTTTTTCACACCTGCAGAATTATTGAATAGTTTATAAAAAAATTAATTACTTATATATATTCCATGATATTATATATTCTGAAAGGTGCCTCTGATGCAAT